>PVIH01001995.1:168667-207355 GCA_004025045.1 Sigmodon hispidus | reverse complement strand
CATCCCTGTATATCCTTATTCAAGGTCTCCTCCCCCTCCCAACACATCTGGTCACTTTTTTTTTTCCTCTGCAACTCCCCATCCCCTCCCTGGGCAGGGAGCATACAGTCCTATGGTCCCACTGACCCATTAATGCTTAGGTCAGTCTCCACCTCTGGGCAAATCCAGTTCTTTCCCCTCTCCCTCAAGAGTGAGTCAGGTGTTCCTCTAGGTGGCGTGGGATCCAAAGGGTCAGTCCAGGGTGTCACATAGTCTTATTATTACTTATGAATGCTCAGCTTTATCTTGGCTTCTTTTTATCCAGATGTCCTTAATTTAAATATTCTGTATACCTTTTGCCTCTGAGACATTTCCTTTTCTGATCTGGTATGCCTTTCTTTGTCTCTTACTCCGTGGTTTGCTGTGTGGCTAGCTGGGTGGCTGGACCCTGGAATTGTCCTCCTTCTCTGGCTACTGCTCCCAGATTTCTCTTTCTATTTATTCTCTCTGCCAGCCCTGCCTATCCTTTCTCCTCCCTCACTATTGGCCGGTCAGTGCTTTATTAGAGCATCAGGTGTTTTAGACAGGCATGGTAACACAGCTTCACAGAGTTAATAGCAACATAAACAAAAGTAGTACATCTTAAAATAAAATTCTACAACATCTGTCTGCCCACCAGAGACAGCTTGCTTTAAATAAAGTGTGTGTGGTACCTCTGTCCACGAAGGATGACACAATGTGTATTTGTGGACCAGAAATGATACACACAGTGTGTTCTTGAGAGAAGAGGTGGCTTCATTCATGTGAAATTACATAGGCCTCATGTGAGTCACACTCTGAAGGCATGAGTGGGTATAAACTCATTCTGTGTTTGTATATGCAGAACGGATATCTGGGAGACTGCTAAGCATTTCAGTAGTATTTTTCTTATGAATGAAGGGATTTAAAGGAATTCTGCTTTGATTTTTCTGTACTGCATAAATTTTAATAAATGACAAGCATCTCTGAGGATGGAAATTAATGAACATTCTGAAGATAAATGTGTGAGATTAAAAGTAGAGAAAGATTTAAGGAAAGAAATTGCAATCATTAATAGGTTATAGCATATATGTATGTAGGTGTCCCTGTCCTGTACATATATGTCTATATCTCATGTGATAGAAATAGTCTCCAAGAGCATAACTTAGAATATTAAAAGTAGTTGATACATATTCAAGATACAAATTAAAAAGACACATAGCTAAGACAGTATTCCCACCAATATTCCTTGCTCCTCAGTTGTCTCTTAGGTAATCACTGTTCGGCTTTTGATAGGGTCCACCTGATTATTTTTTCTTTTGACTAATTTTTATAAATTTACTTAAAATATTTTTTAAGTATTTATGCATGTGTTTGAGAATGAGTAAGTCACATACAAATGGAGATGTCTGTTTGTCAGAGGGGATGCCAGATGCCATGGAGCTGGAGTTAGAGGTGGTTGTGAACCTCCTGATGTGGTTGCCGGGAATGTCCTGGGGAAGAGCAGTGTGTGCTCCTATCTGCTGAGCGGCCTCTTCAGTCTTTATTTGACTAATACTTAGGGAAGACATCCTATAAACCAGTCCTAGGTTCTGGGGATAGGATGGTGAAGAGAATAGGAAAAAAAAAAACTGCTCTCATGATGCTTGTACTTCTCAGATATTCTAAATGTAAGCAAATACATCTGTTTCGTAATTTAAGAAACATAGAGACCCTCTCCCACTAGAGGAACACCTGACTCAGTCTCGATGTTGTGGGGAGAAAACTATATCTGCCAGGAGTGGATGCTGAACTGAGAAATATTGGGACAGTGGGACCTTGAGACCTCCTGCCCATACTGGGGAGGAGATGGGGAGATGTGAAGAAGAGAGAGTGACCTGAGGGGATGGGAGGGGGAAGGAACTTTGAATAAGGATATACACAGATAGAAAATGTGACTTTATTCATAATAAAAAAGAAAAAAAAGAATAGATAAAAGGGGAGTGTGAAATCAAGGGATACATTGTGGGCTGCCGTCCAAGGAAGGAAGATGTAGAGAAACACAGATAAGCCACACACACACAAAAAGAAAGAAACATAGAGAATGCCAAGTCCCCCAGCTAGACTTTTTAGAGTTTTAGAGTTTATACCAAACTAATAGAGAACCTATTGGCTTTTTTTTACAATAGAATTCCATGCTAATAGCATTGCCTTGTGCAGACGCAATTTGGTTTGCTCAGTCAATCTCCTGTTGGAAGAATTGTTTCCAAAATGTTCTTGTTCTTTTAAACAAAGATGTGATGTACAAGGCTAGTTGTAACTTTAAATAAACACAGGGGCATATCTGGAGAATAATTTAGAAGAGGAAGAATGCATTTTAAATATTAATACACCTTCTAAGTTATATGTCATAGAGATTCCATCAATTTGCACGCATGCCTGTACATATGAAAACCATTACTCACGGATATTCTACCCCACGTGTGCAAACTATGGTGGAAATCAAAGAGAAGAAAAAGTTCACAGGAAAGAGTCCAAAGGCAGCACCAGGAAAGAATAGATTTCTTAAAAACAGTGATTCTAGTTCTTCAAAGACATTCCCAAGGAAATTTGTTAAGGAGGGTGGCCCTAAAAAGAACTTTGTGAAAGGAGCCACAAAACCTGGCAAAAAGGGTGTGAAGCAGTTCAATTCAAGAACAAGCCACCGGGGGCAAAGGACCGAAGGACAAATTCCAGAAGCCAAATAAATTCAACAAGAAGAGGAAGTTCCAGCCAGATGGTAAAAGTGAGGAATCAGCAGCCGAGAAAGCCAAGTGGGATGACTTCAAAAAGAAGAAAGAGCTGAAGCAGAGCAGGCAGCTCAGTGATGAGACCAACTATGACATCATGGTTGGAGCAAAACCATCTGGGAGAGTCTGAGAAGAAAAGACTGTGACAAAGAGAAGAGAGTGAAGCTGATGAGTGATTTGCACAAGTTGATTCAAGGGAAAATTAAAGCTATCGCCTTCGCACATGACTCAACGCGTGTGATCCAGTGCTTTATTCAGTATGGGAATGAAGAGCAGAGGAGGCAAGCTTTTGAGGAACTGCGAGGTGACTTGGTTGAACTAAGTAAAGCCAAGTATTCCAGGAATATAGTCAAGAAATTTCTCATGTATGGAAGTAAACCACAGATAGCAGAGATCATCCGAAGCTTTGAAGGTCACGTGAGGAAGATGCTGTGGCACTTGGAGGCGTCGGCCATTGTGGAGTATGCCTACAATGACAAAGCCATTTTGGAGCAGAGGAACATGCTGACAGAGGAGCTCTATGGGAACACGTTTCAGCTTTACAAGTCGGCAAATCACCCAACTCTGGACAAGGTGTTGGAGGTGCAGCCAGGAAAGCTAGAACTTATTATGGATGAAATGAAGCAGATTCTGACTCCTATGACCCAAAAGGAAGCTGTGATTAAACATTCATTGGTTCATAAAGTATTCTTGGACTTTTTTACATATGTACCCCCAAAACTTCGATCAGAGTTAATTGAAGCCATCCGGGAAGCAGTGGTATACCTGGCCCACATACACGATGGCACCAGAGTGGCTATGCACTCCCAAGGACAGGAAAGTGATCGTGAAGGTGGCTAATGGCCAATACTCTCATTTGGGTTTTTTTTTTTTTTGGCAGCATTTGATTGTATTAATGATACCAAGCTTGTGATAATCATATCAGAAATCATCAGTTCCTTGCCCAGCATAGTAAATGACAAATATGGTAGGAAAGTCCTGCTGTACTTGCTGAGTCCCCGAGACCCTGCCCACACTGTCTCAGAAATTATTGAGCTCCTGCAGAAGGGTGATGGCAATGCACACAGTAAGAAGGACACTGCCATCCGACAGCATGAGCTCTTGGAATCTATCTCTCCAGCTTTGCTAAATCACCTACAAGGACACGCTCAAGAGATGGTGCTGGACAAGTCTGCATGTGTGCTGGTGTCTGACATCCTGGGATCTGCTACTGGAGATGTTTAGCCTGCCATGGATGCCATCGCCAGTTTGGCAGCAGTAGAACTGCATCCTGGTGGCAAGGACGGAGAGCTTCATGTTGCCGAGCATCCTGCAGGACACCTTGTTCTCAAATGGTTAATAGAGCAAGATAAAAAATGAAAGAAAATGGAAGAGAAGGTTGTTTTGCAAAAACTCTTATAGAGCATGTTGGCGTGAAGAACCTCAGGTCCTGGGCCAGCATCAATCGAGGGGCCATTATTCTCTCCAGCCTTCTTCAGAGCTGTGACCAGGAAGTTGTAAACAAGGTCAAAGCTGAACTGGAAAGCCTGATTCCGACATTGGGAAAAAAAATAAAGGCAGCAGCAAAGGAGTCGAAATTCTGCTGGAAAAGCTGACCGCATAGACATGTGGGACCAGCTGGGATTAGCTGGGACCAGCTTCCTTCCCGTGGAGAAGAAGGGCAGATCCACCATGCTCCTAGCTGGACACTAAACATATAGTCTTTGTTAAAGGACCTATTTATATAGAAATGTTTCTAAAAGAGAAAAAAATATCATTCCTCACATATATCTTTGCCATGACTATGTTTTATGTCTTAGCATGGACACACAGTAACTCACGTTTCTTTTTTTTTTTTCTTTTCAGTTTTCTCTTTGCTATTTATAAGTTGTAATGAAAAATATCTTTCTAGTGGAGAACTTTGTCTCTCTAATGGTTTTCTTAGTCTGTCATTATAGGGAAAGTATTTAAGGGTATGCACTCTATATATATGTGAGGGGGTTATGGGCATATATGTGTAAGGAAGTATGTATGTATCATTTCAATCACTCTCTCCCTTAGTTTTCTATATAGAACTCACCAATTCAGCTAGCCTGTAGGCTTCTACCTGTCTCCACACCCATCTCACCAGTGCTGGGATCACAGATGTGTAACATAGAGACTGGCTTTTCCATGGGTGCTGAGATCTGAACTCAGGTCCTCACACAGGCACTTCACCCTCTGAGCTGTCTCCCCAGACTGCAGCTTTAACCCTCCTTTGCATATACTACACTATTCCCAAGAAAGATATGTTTCCATTAGCAGCTCTCTGTTGAGAGCTGGAGGAACACATGGCCAGCCAGGCTTGGAGATACTGATTTATCACTTTGGAAGTTGTGTCTCGAGCTATCCTGGGCTCTCACTGAGGTGCTCACTCTGGGGAGAGGTGACCTGGACAAAGCTACCTGGTCTCATGCTAGCTCCATCTGAGTGCTGTGCTTGACACTCTACTCCTGGCTCTTCTCTGATTTTGGGGTGGAGTGGGGAACACCTTTTATTTGCTAACCCTGCCCAGGAGTAAAGGAATCATACTTCTGAGATCATGGTGGATGCTGTGGGCTTTTTGATTTCTCTTTCTTCAGGTCCAGCTTCATCATCCATAAGGATAGTCCTGGGGAGTTCAAGGAAATGAGAGAATTATTCACTTGACAGCCATCATCATCAGCCCAGCTGTGCCCCACAGCTTCCTCTTCCTCTCTGCCATATCTCGGAATAAGTACAGAGCATCACTCAAGGGACACCTTCCCTAAGAGGTCAGATGGCAGTGCTCTGCTGTCTTCTGCCTTCAGATGTGCGGAGTGGGCCTTTACACTGCTTACTTCCCCATAGGCCACCCTTTCCTAAGGCATCACGTTCATGTCCTACTTAAACAGCATCCTGGGAAGCATGGGCAATTCTTCAGACAGTTTGGACAAGTCCTAAGGCCTTAACATTTAAGTTCATATTTTTTTTTATTTTGAGACTGGGTGTCACTATGTATCCCAAGCTAGCCTCAAACTCATAATCTTCCTGCCTCAAGCTTCTAAGTGCAGCATGAGCGGCATGGGCTACCATACCTAGCTGAATTTCATAATTACTCAGAACATTTTGTGTGAGGACACAGTATTTCATGTTGTTTTCTGCTTTCTACCCTGAGTCCCGTCCTGTCTGCTGAGGTTTGCTCTGTGGAGGGGCAGAGGAATGGAAGGACTCAGTCCCCCAGGGTTAACAGCTCTGTACCCCACCTGAGAGCTGGGGTGGTTCTCAGCTCTCTGACCCAGAGAGCCAGTGGAGGCCTACCATGGAGTCTGCTCATCTAACTGTTGACTAGTGTATGGCTGAGTGGGCAAGGGACGGACGGGTGTTGAGAATGCACGTTCGGGAGAGGAAAGGGCACTGCTGAGGACAAGCCCAGGCTGCCTCTGTCCACTTACTTGATTGAATCACTGAAGTCCATCTCCATGGACTCCAGCATCGGTGGGGCTGCTAGCGAGCTGGCAGTAACGGAGGTGGCTGGGATGGACTCCATCTGGGACATAAAAGCACTGTAGGGCTTGATACAGGGCACAAACCTGCCAAGACAAGGAGGCGCTGTAAGAGACAAAATTTGGGGCCCTGGGCTCTCATTTTCATATCTGGTATAGGAAAGATCTAGAAGGGCAGCCTTGAGTCCTTTCTTGTACTTGTCTTCTTCATATCTCAACAGTCTCAACCCTGTAAGTTTCAGGGACCACCCATCTCAGCCTGGATCCGGAATTTCCCTTCTGAGCATACACAGACTCCTGAGATACCCCTCTCCCATTTTCCTTCTCACCCCTGGTTGAATGTGAGCTCCCACAGAACCTGTTTCTAACAGGGGACCAAATACAGTACATTCATTGCCAGAACTGCAAGGCCAGGCCTAGACAAGAGTGAGCGGGGCATCTGAGCTGCGACTAGCGTGAGAATGTGACGCACTTCCTGTTGGATCCAGAAAAAGAGAGACCCCCTTCCTTTATAATGCTGAGTCCTCAGCACCTTGCTTAATGCATCCCAGCACTGGGCCTATTGGGGGCTTTGCTGCCACTCCAGTCCTGAGTGAACGGACTCAGGGGAAATTAGGTGGCTACACTCATTGGTACTGAAGCCCATGTGTTTGGGTTTTGCTCATTAGAATAGAAAGGCCTTTGGATGTCACCAAGGCCAAGGCCAAGGCTCACTCCTGTTCCTCTTTCTGCTGGGCACACATGACTTTGTTCTGGCCTTCTCTTCGTCCTCCATATCTCTTATTTTAAATCCCAGCCCAGACACTTAATTTAATCCTCCCAGCCCCATCTGAACTCAGGCTGAGCACAAGTTCCTGGCACCATCTTCCCTTTGCAAAAGGAAAAGCCTCCCCAACTCATCACAGCTCATGCATGTTTCAAGATGATGACCACTTGCTACAGAGGCCTGGACTGCAGTTTTCTAAATTGCAGACACCTCATTACCACTTTCTGACTTCTGCCTCTCCAGTATCACCCAATCAAGTGATTTTATCGAGGTGCGGTTTACTTACAAAATGAACTCATCAGCAAGCTGTGTGATGAAATCTTAGAAATACACAGACCCAGGTACCTACTGCCAAGTGTGTAGACAAACTACCATTCACTCAGAAGTTACCAATCATCCTTGTAGATTTGTGGCCACAGTTTCACAGAGACCAAGTCTGGCATCTTTACTTACTGGTGCCTGACTTTTTTGGTTCAACATAAACATTTTGAGGTTAGTGTTGTTGTTGTTTTAATGTAGTAGTACTCTACAGAATGGATACTTATCTTTGTTCTTGATGATGGACACCCAAGCTGTTTCTAGCTTTTGGATACTGTAAATGAGCATTTGTGTCCGAGTCTCTATATGGACATGTGCTTATTCTTTGCCTTTATTTGGAACTGGTATGTTCCCCTAAACACTCATGTGTTAAAGTTTGGTATGCAGCTGGTGGTGGACATTTGGGGAGGTAAGATCTAGAGGGCCTTTGGGTCACAGAGGATATACCTTTAAGGGGGATAGTAGGAGGCTGTGCTCTTCTTCCTCTCTGATCTATGGCTCATGATGAGCTGAATCATTTTAGCCTGCCTTACATCCCCAGCAAGCCCAGACTTATAATCAATAACTCCCTTTGTATTTGCATTGGATCTATGGCTATGTGGTGATCTTATATGGTGGGGGGGGCAGTTCGTGACATGGACACAACACTATTTATTTGCCCAATGAGGATGCTGAGCATAGCATTGCCTGATGATTTTAGGAAGGAAGATCAGTTTACTTTCTCTTGTGGAAACCCAGGGCTGGCACCATCTGTGATCGCGCTCATAGAACCATGAGCAGGAGGGAGGGGTCTTCTTAGCCCTGCAGCACAAGCTTTATTACACAGAGACTGAGTTCAATGGACACTTGCTTGGCTGGCCGGCCAGGTAGGTGGTTAGGTTAGAACAGGAGAGCCAGCAGCGTACTGCGCTCACACCCCCACCTAGGATGCTCTAGCTTTCCTGGGCTCTCTCAGCTTCTTCTAGGTCAGATGTCTTTAGTGGACTCTGAGTTCTTGCCAGAGCCCCTTGGTTGGGTGAGTACAATAAAAATCTCCCGAGAAACTTGATACAAAAAAGATGACTGGCCCCATCCTTGGGCAGAATCAGGTCTAGGGTAGGGTCGAGGAGTTAGTTTTAAGCGTCCCAGATGCTTCCAGCGAGGAGCAGTCACCCTGGGTGGGAAGTGACTGTGACAGCTCTGGATGGAGCTGATAATTAATGTGGGGTTAACACTGTAGCTTTACCAGCTGGGAACAGTGAAAACCAACAAAGGACAATCTTGAACACTTATTAAATCACCCCAGGTCAGCAGAGATGCCTGGGGGGACCCTCCACTGGGTCACTGTGCATAGAATAGCACTCTTGCATTCAACATTGGCACCCCCCTCAGGGATGTCTTCCAGATTGAAAAGACAGCATGTGGGAATGTCTGTCAAGGAAAAGTACAAAGCCATGGAATGTCTGCACACCTGGGGGAAAAACAACACCTCAACTTGGAAGTGAGAGGTCTCTTTGGAAACAAGCAAGAGAGTTTAATGCAAAGAGACTTTTAGTGGAATGGAGGCTTTAAGATATTGAAATGTTCCCTCTCCCACTCAAACCCAACACTGAGATAGCTTTCCTCCAGAAAAGATTCCTTTTCCCTTCAGGTAGAGATGATTGCTTTCCTGTCATGCTGCCTCTCACAGAATTAGATTCCCATTATTTTTAAAAGAGCGTGTGCAGCAATCAAAGAAAATCAATATTGCTCCAATTCTAGAAGAATGGCTGGAGATGTGGGGAGAGGACCCTCCCTTGTGCCACGACAGTATCCTCTGAGTGTCATACACAGGCTGGTGAGTAGCACCGAGCCAGCCTCAGGAGGCTCAAGGGTAAGGATCAATACAAACCTTTGTGCTACCCAGTTAGAAAAGTCCACCATGCTCACACCACCCATGACAAAACAAATCCCAAGAACAAAACAAATCCCCCATCAAATATCTGTAGATGGGGGGGGGGAATCAGACATACACTTAGATCTGGGCAGTAAGGTACAGGTGGTGGGCAGAAAAAGTGTTCAGGACAGGGAGCTTTGCAGTTCATACAGTGACTGCTGGTTTGCTAATTCATTACATCTGAGTTCTGGAAGTGCCCCTTATTGAGGGTCAGAACAGCCTCTGACCTTATGTAAAGGGCTGGCAGATGGGCTTTCTTTGGCTGGACAAAAAGAACCGGCATATGTTATTTTCTAAATTGATGATATAGATGATCACACATGGACAACACACACACACATACACATACATACACACACATGCTAGAAGGGTGTGCTCATTGCCTTGAGGCTGTGGGTGCTGGGAGCACCTTTCTCTGGAGCCTTGCCCTGACCTGACAGAATTCTTACAACACTAAGAATTTCTCAGGAAGCTAGGTCTTCCTCTAGGAAGAGCTCACAGGTAGGGAAAGGACTGGTTGATGAATGTGATGCACTATGCCTCATCTGTGAGTGAGACAGACTCTGGTGACTCAATCCACTTTCTAGAGCTCCCATCCTGAGCATGGAAGAACCACAACCCTAGTCTCTGCCTGGAAGGAACCCACCATACCATTGCACAATTCCAGAGAGGAGAGGTCCTAGCTTCCAGCAACCCTAAGGCCAGTGGGTCAGAGATAGACATCAGGAGGCTATAACTGAGTATACAGTGCTCTGACAAAGCTCTTCATGGTCAAAAATTCTACTCTTACCCTACTGCCCTGAGACTTCCATCCTCCATGCTCCTCATCTGCCCAGTCCTCAGTGAAATTCTCTAAGTACAAAGAGAGTTCTTTCTCATTGTCAGCCTATGGTACATGCTCTCCCTCTGTACTCTACACTTTTATTCAATTCATATCTATGTAATGTTTAAGCTTTTGTTTTGTTTTCTTTTTAAAAAGTATTTATTTATTATATATATATAGTATACAGAAGAGGGTACCAGATCTCACTATAGATGGTTGTGAGCCACCATGTGGTTGCTGGGAATTGAACTCAGGACCTCTGGAAGAACAGTCAGTGCTCTTAACCTCTGAGTCATCTCTCCAGCCCATTGTTTTATTTTCATTAGGGGCATATTTCCTGACCTTGAGTCCAAGTTACAGGGTCATATTCATGCTTCCATAGACTGTACATTGTAATCCACTCAGCAGCCAGGCCTAACTCCACCACCACTGTCCCTAGCACATGATGCTGTATCAACTTTCAAGATGATGCTCAGTCAACACTTACTGAATAAGGAATTCTGTTCAAAAGTCCTATAAGGCTGAGGAGATGGCTCAGTAGTTAGGGTGCTTGCTGTGCAACCATGAGAACCAGAATTCAGAGTTCCCAGAATCCATGTGAATGCTGGGTGGGTGTTGAGGCCTGACTGTAAGGCCAGTTCTCAGAAGGCAGAAGTAGGGGATCCCTGGAACAAGCTGGCTAGCAATGCTAGCTGAATCAGTGAACTATGGGTTCACTGAGAGACTTTCTGAATAAATGAGGTAGACAGTAGGGAAGACTGCTGATGTCAACACTGGGTCTTCACATGCTTGTGAATATGCATGTACCTACATACTTATGGGTATACTCACACATACCAGACTCATATATATACATATATATATAATGAGAGGAGAAATTATATATATATATGTATACATATAAGAGGGGAAATTATATATGTGTATGTATATATGTGTATGTGTATATATATATGTGAGAGAGAAAATAACTTGTTAATTTCCTGTAGTTATAGAGAAATTGCTTGGAGCCTAGGAAGATAGTTAAATTGATAAAATGTTTTCTGCGCAAGTCTGAGGACATGAGTTCAGATCCCTACCCCCACTCACATACAAGCTGGCCATGATGGTGTACTCTTGTAACCCTTGTGCTGGATGGCTACAAGGAGACAGGTGGAGCTCTGGGGCTTGTTAGCCAGTATAGCTGAAATGACAAGCTCTGGGTTTAAGGACAGAACCTGCCTCAAAAAGTAAGGGGGGAAGTGACATCTGAAGGTGGCCTCTGGCTTCCCCATGCATATTTATACAGATGATCACACATGGACAACACACACACACACACACACACACACACACACACACACACACACACACACGTTTTCTCTAAGCATTGTATTGGATGGTGTAAAAATGACCACAACAATTTCTCCAATTCCTGTAAGCACACAGCTTTGCAAGGAGATGTTGCCCCCTTCAAACATCAGGTAGAGTCTTTTTCCTCCAGACCCTGAACCTGGTCTTGGCTTCTCGGGCCAATGATGATGCATTAGAAAATGAGATGCAAACAGCTGGTTTACCATCTAGTGCCACAATTAACATGTAGTCATTATATCTTAGGATTTTAAACACACATCTTTTCCTCTTGTTTCTGCTTCTCACTTTGAACAGCTCTCCTCCTTGCCTTCCTCCCCCTTATCTTCATCCTCCCCCTCCCTCCTCTCGCTCCGACTCTCTCTAACACCGCATGTCGGTCCTTCCTGCTGCTAAAGGAAAAAGATGAAAACTATCACTTTGAACTATACTACTTACTATACGGCATATTTTCCTGCTCCCTGAACTCAAAGGCCTGGCATGCTCCAGCATTTACTGCCTAGATTTGTGGTTTTATATTGCAATTCTTCCAAATGGGAAATTAAATAACAGAAACAAATGCAGCTGCTGAAAGCTTCCTGCTAGCATTCATTCTAGGCATGCCACAACGAAGTGGGGGGGAAGCCAACCGCAGACACATTCGTTATGGGAGAGCAGCCTGCCTCGGCTCTCAGATGTCATCCTGTTTCCAACACTTCTAATTGGTCATGTGCGCCAAGGGGAGGGTAATGAGAGCTGAGTGGCTGAAACTCAAATCCCTCAGGTCTTAGGGTTGGACACTGTAGTCTTTGAAGGATTCTGGAAGGGTTCTCACAAATTGACTGTCCTTTGGGGCCACCCGTGGGATCTTGAAAAATTGATGCCTAAGACACAGCTGTAGAAATTGGGTTTACTCAGCAGCAGTGTGTTTGGAAGCCTCTGCCATGATTTCAGCACACAGTCAAGGTTGAGAAGCCATGACCCATGGCGGTGGGGAGAAAGTCATAAGGAAGATGGTGAGCAAGTACGTGTACCAATGGGAGCCTGTGTCAAGTTAACTATAGCCAATGCTGTTCACCAGTATCCTGTCAGGTACCACTAAGCACTGAATAATCACTGCCCAGTTGATCTCCATACCAGGATGCCACAAGTCTCATCACCTTTTTTAAGTGACAGCAAAGGAGCAAGCAATTTACTGAACTGGGCTAGACTGACCCAAAGCTCACAGTCTTGACAGCTTTGCTGCCAGCCCTCCTGAGCCACAGGTACGATTGTCCCTGGATTACTTCATACCAGGCTACTCTTGGTGACAAGCCACGAAACAGGCCTTTCCATCTAAAGACATCACAATCTTGTAAGGCATTGTCTGGAACCTTCCCTGATAATCTGAGGAAAAGAAGACGCCATTGACCTTGCCCTTGGGAGTTCAGCTGTAGAAGACAGTCAACAGAATCTACCTTGAAGCTCTCTAGAGGGATTTTGGTGAGACAGGGCCACTTCTAGGAATCCCCAGAAGGTGTCTCCACTGCCACATACTTTTGGAAGGGACACTGAACAGGTAGACTGAAATCTCTGATAATATGTTTAGCTTCAAAGCACTTGAAAAACATTTTCAAAACAGGAAAGTTTTAAAAGTCAGATTCTTTGAGTTTCGGGCTCTAATAAAGGTAGCTTACTTTGGGGGACTTTTAATTAATATGAATATATAGACATATGAACTCCTTATGGGTCCATATCACTAAAGGAACCAAGCAAACCTACGCCGGCCTGGAATCAGATCTGTACTGATAGTCTCCACTGGCTTCTTTAGAACCTTGATTCACACTGAATCTCTGTGAGGCTGACAGCCACTGCTGATATTAAAGGCACTTGGAAAATGCTTTAAAAAAAAGTGCACCTGTAACAAGGTGACCAGGGGTCTTTGTAACACCACGAAAGCAGGACAAAAAAAGTTTTAAAGCACTCACTCAAAACTGGAATGAAAAGCAGCCTCACTAGTTCATGTGTGGGCAAGCAGCTGGCACCTCAGGAGACTACACTGGATTACAAATAGAACTGCTTGTCAGAGACCCAACACCCGAACTGCTTTTGAGCTCTATATAGATAAAGACCTCTCTGACCTAGGGACCTCCCTCTGCTTGAAACCTTGGGTCAGTCACCTCATTCACGGGCTTGAAGTTTTGTTTCTGGAAGCTCAGATCTGAGAGTTGGCTTATGGTTCTCTCAGGTGCTGAGGCTAATCTGGCCCTCTGCTCAGACCGTTCACAGCAGGAGAGGACAGTGTTGGTAGATGGGCTATAGTAAACTCTGGAACTTCCCAAAGGGTTCTCAGGACAGCAGAGAGGGACAGGTTTATTTATTGTTTTCTTTGTCAGTGGACCTCAATTTACTAATAACTGCATATCTGTAACAGGGGTGATGTGGCATATAGTGTTTGCATACAGCATGTGATTTCACACTAAGAGACATCTGGGGAACGGCCTCCAGACACACACACACACACACACACACACACACACACACACACACTGACCTTGTAGAGAGATGCTTTCAGTCTCATGACTCAGGCACCTAAGACTGGGTTGGGGAGCTGATAGGGCAGACAGTTATTCCATTTTCTCCCATCCTCTGTGACGGAATCAGTGACTGACTGACTGGAGAGAAAGAGAAGGGCTAAGACGCGAGGCTGTCATCTGTGAGCAAAGCCAGGGAGTGTGGAGTGTGAGGCTGTGAAGAGCCAGAGGAAATTATCCAGAGAGGAACAGATGGGAAGGCTGCTTCTGCAAAGCAGCAGATGCTGTTTCTGTATATTAGAAAACATTCTGCATATTTCCTATACTCTGGGAGGGAAAGAGATGAGCTAATGAGAGGCTAGGGAAGTGATCAGGTGGTAAAGCTCTTGCTTTGCAAGCATGAAGATGTGAGCTCAGACGCCCAGCGCCTATGCAAAAAAGCCAGGTATGCTGGCACAAGTCTGAAATCCCAACATGAGGGAAGCACAGATGGGCAGATCCCTGATGCTCATTGACCAGCCAGCCTCGCTAAATTGATAGGCTCAGTGAGAGACCCTGTCTCAAAAAATGAGGAGGAGAGTGACTGAGGATAATATCTGACACGGAACTTTGATACATATTCATGCACACACCCATAGAAACATGTATTTATACCCTACCACCCCCCCAAAATTGAGGATCGAAGGGAAGCTGTTGTATATGGGGCTCCTGAATAGGACCCAATGCGTGTGGCAGGCCAGAAGGAAGGTCAACCCAAGAAGTACTGGGAACCGTCCAGGGCCTGGGGAATTCTCCCATTAGCTGGACCAGTCTCTCTGCATTGTGACTGCATCAGAAGTAACTCCCACCTGACCCAGTCATCTCCAAAACGACCATCAATTTAAACCTCCTCCAACCATGTGTGAGCTGCTGCCCTCTACCTCTCAACAGCCTGAGGTGAGGGCTGCCTCAGTTTATCCAATGCAGTGGGTATGTAACGGCATCTTCATACTGCTTCAATTTCCATGAGTCAAGATCACGCAAGAGGTGGAATATCCGGTTGGTCCCTACTATTTCAGCTTCTGTGAGCTTACTGCTCACCATGTTCTCTCATTTTTATATTCAATTCAATCTTTTCCTTCAAAGCTATTCTTTATTATGTATACTAATCATTTGAAGATAATATTCATGCCAAAATTTTCTCTCAGTTTGTGACCGTCGTTGCAATCCTCCCGTGTCTCTTTGATAAACAAAAGCTCTCAAATCTAATGCCAAATTTATGAATAGCTTCATTGTGGTTTTGTAGTTTAAGAAATTCTCCATTATTTAGAGACCTCTATTCAACTTCTTACTTTTTCATCATTTACACATTCTTCAAGTTTAAAAAGATTTGACCTTCACATTTAAAATTTTAACCCCTATGAAATTGTTTTCTTTATAGTGTAACTTTTGGAAGGTAGTTTGGATTTTCCTTTGTGGATAACAGATCATTCCAAGGATGCTTACTGAATAGCATCCTTCTATTCTTGGTTCAACAATTTCATCTTTGTCATGTCTTGTAAATTTACCATTCTGTTTCTGGGCTCTCTATTCTGTGCCTTTATCCTGTTTGCCTCTCTGCACAAAATACAGCTATTACTACTACTATAGTTTTCCATCTGAAGGGGCCTGGTTAATTTCAAACTCTAGCAATTTCATGTAAATTTTAAGATCAACTTGCCAGCATTCTGACTGAAACTGCATTGTGGGTACAGATCATTTTGGCAAAAAAGATATCTTCACTAAGTTGAGTCTTTAAAGTCATTGAAGAAGTGTCTCATACTCATCCGTGTCTTTAGTTTTAAAAAACATCAAAAGTTTTTGTGTGTCTATGTTGTGTGTGTGTGTGTGTGTGTGCTCACTCATGTGTGTGCATCTGTCTGTCTGTCTATGCTCACCCACCAGCTAGCCATGTGAGTGTGGAGGTCAGAAGACAATTTTTAGGTTTTGATTCTTTCCTTCTACCTTGTGGGTTTCAGGGACCGAACTCAGGTTGCTAGGTTTGGTGGCAAGTGCCTTTACCCATGGAGCCATCTTGCTAGTAAGAGACGCCATTTTCTTAATTTATAAGTCCTTACTTTTTTTCAGAGCCTATACCTGGGTTCATTTCCCCTGCTTCTTAAGGACAGCAGCAGATTGTGCTTTGCAGTTGGGAACACCCAGGGCAGTTCTGTTGGTAAAGCTCATTTTTGCTGACTAACTAATGGCTGCTCACACTACTCCCTTAATTAAAATTCTCCCATAGCTTGTGACATTTGGAAACTAAATTGAACTTTCCAGCATGGTTCACAGTGCCTCTCCAGTCTGCCTCACAGAACTTTCTAGCTAAACATCATTCATATTCTTGATGGTGGGCTTCTGTCACAACAGTCTTATTTTCAATGGTTTCCCCTTCACTTAATGTTTTAAAAGTAAATACTGTAATAGCTCAGATGGCTCTCCCTGAAGTGCTTATGTTAAGCTCCTAATTCATGGAAACTCAGTAAATAACAGTATTTAGAGACAACATCTTATTAGAGGAAACTAAGTCAAAACGAAGCCATTGGGTAGGCCCTTATCTGACATGGTTTGAGTGTTTCCAGGGAGGGGTAAGTTGCTTTGGTGCCTGCAGAGGGATGGCGTCATGAAAACCCAGGGAAGCTGGGAGTCTGCAAGCCAAGAGAGGCGAGAAGCAGATCCTTCCCTTAGGGTCTTCAGGAGAAACCAGCCTCAGCCATATCTCGATCCCCAGCTTCTCCTCCAAAACTGGGAGAGAACAGAGAACAGACGTCGGTTGCTGAGGCCTCAGTCTGCGGAATCTTATCACAGCAGTCATGACATGAACCGTCCCTAGGAAGTTCTTCCTGTGAGAAATCTTGTCAACTCATACATGCCTTAAAACAAAGCAAAACAACTAAATAGCTATTTTGGCCCCACATACTAGCAGAAATGCGAGTGTTCTCGCTTCTTGGATTCTGTGGCTGCTTTCTTCTGGTTCTCTTTCTGAGTCTATTTCTCAGCCTCTGACGCTGAGTCCCTTAAATTTTCCTCCTTTAAATAGACATTCTAATCTTGATCCTTCTAGCTCCCCCTTTGCAAACTAAAAAGGACAGAAACCAAGGGAGGGTGGCCGCAGAGCATCAAGCTTCTTTCATGCCTTCATGGAACCAAGCAGATTCAGAATTTTGTTCTTATAGTTGCCATTTCCTACTCCTTCCGGAAGTTCTTAAGTGAGGCTGAACTGTGTCATGAGCAGCTAAGGTGCATGGCAGAGATTTATAGATCTGGCTAAAAATTAATCGTGTGCACCCTGGGCAATGCCCCTATTGCCTCCCACTAAAGGAGCCAGGCTTCTCTTTTCTACAGTAATCCTCTTTTCACAGGGAGGAGCAGCGTCACTGTGGTGCTGTCACCATCTTTTTTGGGCACAGACCTTTCTTTCTATCCTTATTCTCCTTGGGCACCCGCCTTTCTCATGCACTGGCATTTTTTCCCTACTTCTTGCCTGAAACTTCAGGCACCAAACTTGGCTGTCAGCCAGGCAAATCCTTGGTCCTTGTCTGAACCAGGACAGTGGTCAGTTGGAGGTGTGGTGTCACTGAAAGTACCATCGAGGACAGAGCCCTTTCCTAATGCAGTTAGCTCTCGGGACATCGTACTCACTCCATCTCTACAGTACCCTCAGGGCTGGCTACAGAGCATTTTTTTAAGTTGCTAAGATTTTGAGTGGTCTGTAACCTTGAACATGGAGCCCAGCCTCAGGGTCTTCTCTCCTTGCTCTCCTGGAAGTGAACACAAGGACTGTTCTGATTTTCTTCTTCTTGCTTTTAATTTTCTGCTAAGGCTAGTTTGATTTTTAAAGTGGCCAACGTGTTTCTTTTTATTTTCTCACCTAGTGTTTTACAAATTCCATCCAAAATGCTTAAAAGTGAGGGTCTGTATGGTTGTCTGGTTAGCACAGTGGTTATCCACACCAAGTGCCAAAAGGAACAGCTAGTTGTGAGTGGGGCCTTTGCTCTTTGCAGGCTTCCTCTGTTTTTGTTTTTTTTTTTTTTTTTAATGGTAGCAGGTTAAGAACATGCAAGAGGGAATTGGAGGAATGCCAAGTTGATCACCATGGCTACCACCTCAACCATCACCATTTCTGAGTACTAATATGGGATGGGCTTTAAAAAAAATTCTATGAAGAGAGCACATGATCTGTTTGGTGTGTCAAGTGTTCAGCACCCCAACATTCTGCACTGGTAACAAGAGGGCAGAAAAATGGCTTCCCCTCATTTGCTTATTCCCAGGTCCTGGGGCACCCAGAGACTTCTGTTTGCAGTCAGCCAGGCAAATCCTTGGTCCTTGTCTGAACCAGGACAGTGGTCAGTTGGAGGTGTGGTGTCACTGAAAGTACCATGGAGGACAGAGCCTCCTGTAGAGCCTCACTCAGAGTCTCCAGGGCAGGAGACATCACTTCCTCCGTCTGGAGCCAACTGACAGAACATTGACTCCACCCCAGAGACTAAGCATCCTCACTGGATCTCTATACTGAGTGATATTTGCAATGTGTAGACTGGAGAACAAAGTGATTCCAGACTGTGGGTCAACTGTGGCTGTGGGGTTTTATGATCCCTATCTACACAGCAAAGACTGCTTTCCTAACTGATCCCTCTCTTTCTCCCTGACCCTCACTCCCCTCCCCTCCCTGTCTTTCACCTCCCTTTTAACCCTCTCCTATCCCAATGTTCTCATTTTGGTGACTTGTCTGTGTTCCCTGGGTTTTGTTGTTAAAAACCACAGCAATAATACTTCCTAAACAAGCCTGACAGGAAGAGGGGAATTATATCATATCATCTTTAACAGGGTTATGTGTGTATCCTCCATGCTTGTCTCTGCATAGAGCAGGATGAGTCTATCTTTGTATTCCCACAGCACATGGTACAATGTCTGAACAGAGTCTCTACAGAAGGCCTATTTAAACAGACAGTGGGATACTGTAATTAAATATACAGAACAAGGAACTGCCATGTGTCTGTAGGAGATAATGTTTAAGGCCAGGGCTTTGTGGTCATTTGCATCTATCATGGTGGCCTCAGTGATGGGGGTGTGACATTCACTGTGACTCCCCAGGGTTGCTGCCTAGTACATGAGAAGTACTCGATTCTATTTATTGCTTTTGGTCAGAAACCTTCTGGAACCTTCTTCTCATTGCTAATATCACCATATTGAGGGTCTGACTTCATGCAGCTGTCTACAGGAAAGCTTTCTGACTCAAGACATTTTCTCTGGGCTCTGAAAAGCTGTTAAAAGAGCTTTTTCTCATAATAGAGATGAATTCATTCCCACTGGACTGGTGGTCTTACTCTATGACCTTAGAAGCAGGCATGCTGTATCTCACAGGAAAAATCAAAACTGCAGAACCAGAAAATGTGACGGTGCCTTAGCAGGTTCCCAGGACTCCATGGTGACAGAGCCATGCTGGGGGTGGTGTCTCACAGCAACTTGCTTTTCCAGTGTCATAAGGGGGCCTCTGCCTTGTCATATCTCCCGAACACTGGTGAAGTGGTCTTGTCCCTCAGGAACCCTTCCAAGCAGACAGCATCTAATTTCGGAACTAGATGTCCATGTGGCACAGGATTGGTAAGGGAAATACAATGGGTCCTGTCAGTCATTACAGGGACATCTTTGTTCTCTTCTGCCTGGCATCCACCCTCCCCTTCCCTGTTCAGGTCCTTTATCTTTCCATATCTACCCATTTTGCAATTTGTTAAGCCAGCAATGAGAGAAGGATACATTAGGAGGGGACTGTAGCTCCCATTCCCATTGGACTCATCTTTGGATTTCAAAATCTATCATCCTGCTATAGAAACAAGTCATCAAAGAGTTAGCCAGGAGAAGGGGCTGGAAGGATAAACGACAGCCTCAAACGTTGCCCAAGACTAGCTGGCCACTATTCTGTTTCCTTTTGGGACCATCCATCCCTCCTCAGAACCACCTTCTTAGAGCCCCGAGGGTGGCTATTTATTATTGTGTCCAAACCCATATATTCCCTGGGGGGTTAAAAAAAAAAGAGTAGACATGCTTGCGGCAGCTCAAAGGGCTCTGAGAAGTGCCATACTGGATGTGGAAGAGGGATATTAATGGAAGGGACAGTCAGCAAGAGGTCCCTGCAGCTGCAACCCCATGGGGCCTCTTTGTGTCCCAAAATGGCCTCAGATTGATTTCAAGAGAAAATATCTCAAAGCTACCTCTGAGATACCACTTCTCAAATGTGGCTTGGTGTCAACATGGCAGAGGTGCCCTTCTTGTCTTCTATAAAAACTATTGGCTGGCTTTTGCTCAATGTGTTTGATGGGGGAAGGTACTGTTCTGAAAGTACTCTGGACAGCTACTGACTCAGTTCTCATCCAACCCCTGGATGGAAGGACCTTTATTATTCCCATTTCACTCATAAAGCTGAGATTTAGTGAAAATCACCTACTGCCTACAGTCAAATGGGCCAAGTACGGCTGGAGGAGTAGCTCAGTGGTCCAGCATGTCTTTGCCACGCACAAGGCTTAGTATCTCACCAATCCATCCCAAACAGAACATCACATTGGTGCAGGGGCTAAGTAATAGTCGGAAGCAGAGTTGCCTCTTAATTAGCACTCTGAATTGCTTTGGGGCAGCTTAAACCTAGGCATTACCCTAGGGATTCGATAAAGCTGTAATTGGACCCCCAGGACAAGGCTCATTTAACTACATACATAGAAGGATATTGGGGAGGTCAAGGAAGCCACATACTGGAAATGATCTACATATATTTTTGGCTAAGGCATGGTGTGATAGTTGATCTTCCTTGATTTTTAGAATCACCTAGGAGACATACTTCTAGGTGTGCCAGGGAAAGTGTTTTCATTTCACTGAGGACTCATCCTGAATGTGTCACCACCTGAATGAACAGGACTGAACAGATAGAAGAAGGGGGGGAGCAAAATGGCTCTGTAGATAAATGTGTTTGCCTCCCAGCCTGATAACTTGAGTCTGAGTCCTGGAACCCACATGATAGAAGGAGAAAACTGCCTCCTGCAATTTGTTTTCTGATTTTACATATATTCCCCATGGCATGTGCTTACTCAGGTATGTAGGCATTTAAGCCACACATACATACACATGCACGGAATAAATAAATATAATTTTTTAGAAGGCAAAAAGGATAAGGTGAGATTCGTGTCAACATTTATCTTTTACTACTCTCTGGTTTGGGATGCAACATGACCTAGCAGCTTGGGCTTCTGCTTACTATACCTTCTCTGCCTTGATGGGCTATATTCCCTCAAACTGTGAGCTAAAATAAAATCTTCCTCAGTCAAGGTGTGTGTGTGTGTGTGTGTGTGTGTGTGTGTGTGTGTGTGTGTGTGTAAGAGGCATTATATAACAGCAACAAGAGAAGCAATTAGTATAAAAATTTTACCCGGAGTTGATGCAATAAATCTGACCATGTGGGTTACAGGGCTTTGGAACTAGTTTATGGGGGAATGTGGATACATTTGGTACTGTGAGATAGAGGATCCCTATGCTATGCTCATCATATAATGAGTGAGTCCAGTGGGAGGTTAGAAGGACTCTATTGTCTCCTGGATTATAGAGTATTCACTGCATTCTTGCAAGTAATATTTTGCCTGTGTCCTTAAAATGTGAGTGAAGCTGAATTAAAAACTGGACTAAGTTGTTTGATGGAGAAAATCCTATCACTGCATAGCATCCAGGCTGTGACACAGTTGCTACTTATCAATCTTAGTCAGATTAACAGTTGACAGAGAGCATAGGATAAAACATGTACAGTTTGGTGAGAAATGGAGCATGAGGGAGCCTGAAGTTGCAGGCACTATGGGTGTTGGGAAAGCAGTTTTAAGTTTTAGGGAGATTAATGCTGTTAAAGGGAATTCTTGCACTCTGCACTAGAGAATAAGAAAAGTGCAAGATTCCTGCTCACGGAAAGCTCCAACTTGTGAAGTGCAAATTCACCTTAAAAGGGAGGGACTGGACTGTGGATGCCGTGAAGGAAGGCGTTCCCTACTCTAAAAACACCACCCATGAAAGTAGTTTCCCAGTTTCACTCACCAAGGTGCACAGAGCTACTATAGACTTGGTAGAAGGAGGCCAGATGATATCTGAAGCTGGCAGCAGTACTTGGTAGCTTCAACTTGGTGGTACTGGTTTTTTTAGTCATGAAAAATTCATGAGTTACTGGGTTACAGGGCTCTGGAACCAATGGTCAGAAAAAACAACCTACTGAGGCTAGAGAATGAGTGACATAGTCTCACACATTCTCTGAAAGGAGGACCTGAGGGCCATGTCTGAAGCTGTTTAAGTGAAGGCCATGTTGCAGTATAGAACCCAGGATGGTGCAGAAGGCAGCATTATGGGGTATCTGCTAAAGACCGAGAGCAGAGCTGGCCCAAGAAAGAGTCTTCACATCCTACAGATAGGAGAGCTGGAGGGATCGCCCAAGCCCACTGGAGCGCAGATAACATCACCATGAGCCCCAGATTTTAGACACGGAGCCATAGATTTGTCATTTGCTTTGCCGTGTTTTAGTCTTATTTTGGGCCAATATTTCCTTGGTAGCCTCTCATTCTTCCCCTGCCTTGCAAATGAGGATGTTTATTAAATGCTATTGTATATTAGACACATGTAATCTATTTTTAAATTGCATAGCATGGACTGAAAAGAGTTTGTCTTGAATCTCAGATTTTGAACTTTGAGCTTCAGAATAGTGTTGTGAGTATTAAATTAAATATAGAGACTTTTAGAGATTTAGGGACCAAATATACATTGTATTATGAGATGAATAACAGACTTTGGTGTCCGGGGGTGGGATGCTATATTTTAAAGTAATGTGCTTGGATATCTTGTTGGGAAGGGGCATGATGCTTAATTTTGTTGTGAGGATTAATCTTTATGGCCAGCTTTACTGTCTTTAGGGTCCTCTAGGACACACACTTCTCAGCATGTGTGTGAGGGTGCCTCCAGAGGAGTTTAACCGTGCAGGGAAGACCCACAATGTGGTGTCACAGCCCTATGAGATAGAATAAAAAGGGGGGAGAATGGAAAACCACACTCTGCACCAGTATTTAGCTCTCTGATTCTTGGCTGAATACGCAATGTGACCGGCAGCGTCACATGCCTTGTTGTGCTGGACCCTGTCCTCTCAAACTGTAAATCAAAACCATCCCCTCCCCTTACACTGCTTTCCTCACAGCAACCAGAAATTAATAAACCCTGCTTTGGCCTTGATGAGTGCAGTCTGGTGTAAGAAGAGTATCTTTTATACTTTTCCAAGAGATATGAGTTTCTGGGTTCATCATCTTGGTGTCTGAAGATTCTTTGCCTCCAATACTTTAGAATTCTGTGGGGGAGGCTGCACTTACTACAGGGCCAGAGAAGAATGGAAGGGCCTTAGCGACCCTAGAAACAGTCCGTAAGGAGTGAGGGCTCAGTTTGTCTCGAAAGCATGTGTGTTTTAACCATAAACTTTCATGAAGATTTGAAATTACCCCCATTATACAGGCTAAGAATTCAGGACCCGGGGCTACATGAATTAGAAGGGCAGAGCTTGGTCTGTTCTATAGCTCTGGATCCCAGCTACCGTGAATTCAGAACATCTTGGAACAGTCATATTTTTTAAGCAAAAGGCATCGAGGGATGATAAAAACAGAAGGAAACACCCAGAGAGTTAAACTTCCTTTCTACGCTCCCCACACTGCAGACCTCCCAGCTCCTCTCCCAATTACCTAGGATGACTGATGCTTACCTGTGGCAACTCCATATGAAAACAATGTGTTCTGATGCTGCAATTTGGTTCCCTTAGGCTCTCCTATTTGACTCATTCATAATCTAATTTGGGAGTGAAAATCCCAAGTGGTCTATGGAGATTACTCAGGCCCCATACTCTGGGTCCTAGCGCTGGCTCAGCTTTGGGGCTGGGAGACCAAGTAGAGTTGTACCTCAGGTTATGTCTCCGTGGTGTCTACATCTCTTGTCTGGCCTCTTACAAGCAAAAGACAATTCAAGGACACACATTTCCTTGCTCCATTTTTCATGTTCCTTGAAGCATCTTATTCTGGTCAAGATGTTCAGGGAGGCTGAAGAGACCCACCCAATGGAAGATTCATTCCTGCAGTGATGGCCAAGGCAGCAGCCCTAGGCTCTTGTCAATGTCCTTTGTAAATGGACATGTGTGATGCACTATCATTCTTCACAGCCAATCTAGAATACTGTCACGGTCATCAGCCCACGTGGGTCAGCATGTGGTTAAGTATTTCTGGTATTTTCTGGTTCTGAGTATTCATTTAGCATACTTGCCCATTTTGCTTATTTAATTATTTCAGAGGCATCACCATGATGATGATGATGATGTGTGTGTGTGTGTGTTTATGCATGTGTGTGTGCACACTTGAGGAGGTCAGAGGAAAGCTTTTGGGACCTGGTTCTCTCCTGGCTCAATGAGATCTGGAGATCACTGTGCCTGCTTGGCAAGGCTTTTACCCACTGACCTCTAGCACCAGACCCCTTTTTCTTTGTTTTTACATGTAGCATGAAGGCTAATTTAGAAGGCAATGTGTTCCCCAACATTAAAGATACGCTTTAAGGTAGTAAGAATTGCCTACAAAATCACACACACACACACACAATCTATACATCAATGAAGATGTTTAAGCATCTTCATACTTGTCTATACAAGAAAACGAAGCCCACATTTGTGCTTTTATTCTTCTCACTATCCAGAGAGCTCAGAAGAATTCTAATTGGAAGGGAAAGGTTAGTGTTGATATGTCTGATAAAGTGACCTTTAGCCAATGCGTTTTTTTTTTCTTTCTTTTTCTTTTTTTCAGATGGTGTCCACAGAGACTTACCAGAAGGCAGGTGGCATTTTTGGTTCTATTATATGTGACATTTATGCACTGAGCTTTTCTATTTGGCAGGTGCCAGGAAGCTGGCAGAAAAGATCCTTAAACAAGTTCTGAGAATCCACCTTCCTCTCTGTGCAGTAACCAAGAGGGGCGGTGATTAGCTAAGGGGAGGAGCAGGCTTTGGAGCTCCAGAGAAGACAGGGGAGATGCACCTGCCAGCTTCCTGGGGATTAAGGCACCCTGGGAGGATGGATGCTGAGCTCTGAGTACAGGTGCGATGTACACGGAGAAAGTGGAGGTACCAATGCTCACAGCATGGACTCTGACTTGGGCGGGAGTCTCAGAAGAGGCTTTCCTGAGGAAGAACACTGAAGCCAGGACTTGAGGATGGGTTATGAGAAAGCCAGAAGAGAGTGGAGAAAAGCTTTCAGCAGAGAGGCTGGCTGGACAGGGGCAGCTCTGGATGGGACAGAAGCTGGTACAGTAAATAGATAAGATGTTGTTGTGATGTACATAGGGAGGAAAGCCAACTAGGAGGAGCCCAGGAACATGCTCAGGCTAACACTCACTGAGTATCATCTCCAGTATCTTTTTTTCTTTCTTTTCTTTTTTTAAAAATTTATTTTTATAGAATAAAGTTTTTTTTTTATCCATGTATCCCCTTGTTTCAACTCCCTTCCTCCTCCCGACCCCTCCCGGTCAGCCTTCAGCCTCCCTCCTCCCCATCACCCACCCCCTCCTCCTCAGAAAGGGCAAGAAGTCCCAAGGTGGATTAGCTCAGCATCCACTCCAGGCAGGTCTGACTTTTCCTCATCCTAATACCAAGACTGGATTAGGTGTTCCTCTGGAGGGAATGGTCTTCAAGGTGCGAGTCCATGCACAGAAACACAGTCTGCACCCTCCCCTTGAGGCTCCATATATTGTCAATGTCAGTGGACGGTTGCCTATCCTTGGAGGGCCTAGTTCCTTTTCCTGATGGTTCCCAGGTGTCTGTTCTTGATTCAGTGAGCTCCCCAGAGTTCCAGCCAGCCATCACTGTGAGAATTTTCCTCATAGTCCCTATCCCCTTGCTCATATAGAGTCTCCTCCCCCGCTATCACCTGGACCAGGGACTCAGCCAAGCGCTCAGCCATGGATCTCTGCCTCTTCCTCTCTATTCATTGTTGGATGTAAGTTCTGTGTGGCTATTCATTTGATTATAGGGGAAGTCCTGTTTCTCCAGTATCTTGTACTTGACTCTGAAGAGCACAAGTGACTGTGAGTCGTTATAGACCTAAGTGTGTATGGGGGGCACATTCTCATCACCAGGACCCTGAATAGAAATGAGACTGTAATGCATGTGTGGAAGCAGAGGACCCGGTAAGGGCTGTCACAACCACCCACAACACAGGTGATAGTGAGTAAAATAGAGTGAGAGCAGAGAAAATGAACAAGAGGCTTTTATAAGGTAGCACAGGTGGGTTTGATGTAGTGGGTGGGGTTCGGATGAAGAAGAATTCTGGTCCTTGTTGGGGAATAGTTATGACATTCACTGGGACAAGGAGCCCTGGAGGAGAGAGAGGGTGGGGAAGGAAGAAACGGGGGTGGGAGTGGACAGGAATTACTGTGCAGCATGTTGCACATGAGTCACTTGGGAGAGAGCCAAGAGAAGACATCAAGAGCACTAAACTCACAAGTGTGGGGGAGGGGTCTAGAGTCGGCAGTAGGAGGTGGACTGAAGCTGCTCGAGGGACCAATCACTGAGAAGAGGGCCTCTTCCTCCAGTGTAGCGATTACTGGCGGAGTGAGTCAAGGAAAGACTGACCAGCTGTTTAAATTCCCCGTGGAGCACTGGGCTGTTACCCACAGCTGCCAGCATGCCTGGGCATCCTCCATTATTTCAAGAGCTTGCCATGCTGCTGCCCCACATTCTGCCCTGTCCCCAAACCCATTCTTTCCCTAGGCCAGTTTTGTTTAGAGATTCACCCTAGTCTCAGCTTCCACAACCCAGTTATTACCAGCAAGCCTTGGTGTAATGTGTGTGGCAATGACCACAATGACAAGCACATCACCTTCCTGATTTGGGGAGGGAACAGGAAATGGGATTAAAATAGTTTGACCCTAAGCATTCAGAGCCTGTTGCCGGTAGCCAATCAGAGACTGGGAAACATACTGAGTTATGAAGTGAGGTCAGCATGTGATGGCGAGCAGAGTGAAAGCATAGAGAACTCATCTGTGATGATGATGATCTTATATGAATTTACCTTAAGCCAGACTAGACTGATTCTGGCTGTGCCTTTTGAGTTTTGCTCAAGGCACAGGTTTCTATGACTTACAAGTCCATCTTACCTCCATACCCAGTTCCTGTGACTCAGAATGCTCCCCTGCTTCTGCTCTGGGACACAAATGCTACATCTCAGGGTATGGTTACTTCCTTGCTCAGAAAAGTGTGTCATTATAGTGTGTTCTCCCTGGTTCCCACATCTGCTCCTTCCACTAGCCTCAGGTAGGGTCATGTCTTGTTCACACTCACATCCCTAGTGTCACAGCTGAGTTTCCTATCAACCCTAACCCAAATGACTGTGACTGAGTGAACACACGAGTTCTAAGCACAGACTTAATATCAAGAGCAGGAAGATACTGAGGGAAGAAAGAAGATGGTTACATATGTGCTCGAACCAATGAACAGTTAAATGTATCATATTTGATACATTTAATAAATGCATTGACCAAGTACATTTTCAGAATGTCATTATTTTAATTATGGAAATGGCCTCTCAAAAAGTAAAAAATAAAATGTGCCCTTGCTCCCAGATGGAAGCTGTGTTACATCAGAATAATTTCACAAAATCTGGTATTCAAAATGTATTAGGCCAGGCTGGCTGATTTTTCCATAATTATTTTAAATGTTCATCTACAGAATTTTATACCAAACCCAAACAGTCTATGGCATTTAATGAGCAGGCTCCAAGGCTCAGGCCCAGGACTGGCTGCCAGCTTCAATGAGACACTGGGCCATTGCTGGATGTCTACAGAAGACATCCAGAGCAAGCCTTTGTTACCATGGTAACGAGCACAGGCAAGAAAAGGCCTGTTGTCATATATAAGATGAAGATTATGTACTGGAAGCACTGACAAGCCACTAAGGACATAATAAGAGGTCTCCTCAGTTAGAGTAGTTGTGCACCATCCACAGCTGAACACTGAGCTGTCAAAACATGCAGGAAGTAAGTATACATTACTCCATCAGACATGGTCACAGACTAAAATGAAAATAAGGTCCTCACATCACTCTCTATTTTCTAACTTTGTGTGTGTGTTTAGTTACATAGCACATATTGACCAGGAGAAAAGAAACCCATCTAAATATTCAGAACATGCAATACAGAGCCTAATAGGGACACACACTCAATGTATAGTCCATACTTTGGGTTTGAAATGCTTACTGGGAAAACTCTAGAAGCCAGTGAGGTGACTTAGCAGGTAAAGGTATCTGCTGCTAAGGCTGATGACCCGAGTTTGATACTGGGGCTCATGTAAGAGAGCCCCAACTCCTGTAAATATACATAGCCCTGACTTCCATATATATGCCATGGCTTGCACCCCACCCCTAAAGTAAATCAAATGAAGAAAAAAAAACCTGTAGGGACTGGGCAGTAAAGCTCAGTCAATGACGTGTTTTCCATACAGGCATGAAGACCTAGGCTTGATCAGCAGAACTCATATAGAAAGTCTGGTATAGGAGCGTGAGCTTGTTACCCTAGCACACAGATGGTGTAAGGGGCTCGCTGGCCAGTCAGACTAGCTCCAGTATAGTGAGAGACTCTGCCTCAAACACCAGACACCTGCAGAAGAATGAAATGAGATCTGTAGCTCCTATTCACCCTGTACAGAAATCAATTCCAGCTGGATCAGAGATGTTAATTTAAAACTCACAGCACTGAAACTATAGAAGGACATTGTAGGACACAGTCCAGGCAACAAACAAGCCTCTGAATAGAAGCTGAATAGCACAAGAAACCACTCCAGGAACTGACAAAGGGATTGACTACATGAAATAAAAAAAAGTTTCTGTATAGCAACACCTCCCCAACCCTCCACCCTCCAACCAAACCATTGCAGACTAAGCAGACAGAATTGGAGACACTCTGTGCCAGCCATGTGTCTCAGACAAGGGTTAATATCTAGAATATACAAAGAGCTGAAAAAAATTAAAGAATAGAGTTACTAAGTTGCCAAGCAGCAAAAAGGGACAGTGTTCTGAAGAGAGTGTTCAAAAGAAGAAATACAAATAGCCAGTAAGTATTTTAGATAGTGTTCAAAACTTGTATCCACTAGAGAAATACAAATTGAAACTGCATTGATAGGACAGGAGGGACAGGCTAGCAGCTGAGATTCTAGAAGGGGCAGGTGGGCATGGACTAAAGAGAGGCTTTATACGGACAGTGCAGAGTGAGAGGGGGTGAGAGTGGGGGACAGGAAGGAAGAGGAACCAGCCAAAACGAAGTGTGCATCAAAATGCCACAGAGAAACCTACCGGAAGCTAATTCTTTTGAATATAAAGTGTTATGTAACCACATATTTTTCCATGTTTATTTATTGTCAATCCTTTTTTGAAATTATGATTTGATATTTCTCCCTTTCCTTTTAAGGTAATTTTAAAAAGTACAAATTAATTTAAAAAAGCCATGGCGGACAATGCCTGAGGGACAACATCCAAGGTTGTTCTCTGGCTTCCGCATGCACGTGTACATATGTGCATATATGTGCATGCATATAACACACACACACACACACACACACACACACAGAGAGAGAGAGAGAGAGAGAGAGAGAGAGAGAGAGAGAGAGAGAGAGAACTCTGAAGCCAATGAAACAAAAATAAGTGGGGCTGCATCAAACTCAAGCGAAAGAAAAGAGCAACAGGGTGGAAAGCCTATCCACGGAGTGGGTGAGCTCACCAGCTATACAACTGGCAAGGGGCCAATTTCTAAAACTATTAAGCCACTCCTACAATTCCATAGCCAAACCAAATCCCCAAAGCCCCAAACTAACGGGTCCATTTAAAAATGGCTTAAGGACTGAAGTAGACATGTCTCCAAAAATGTACACATTGAGAACAGTTACATCAAAACCAATCATCACAGAAATACAAATTACAGCCTCAGTGGGCAGTCCCCTCACAGCTGTTAGAGACGTGTTGATATGGTGAGCAGAGCATGCTGTTGCCAGGATGCACAATGGGACAGTCACTATGGAACTGAGCACAGAGGCTTCTCAAATTAAAACCTGGAGAAGTCACTCTATGCCAAAGTGCTTGTATAGCATACCCAGACTCTGGGTTCCATCTTCAGCACTAAAAATAAGTAAATAAAACAACTGTCTGATCTGGCAATCTCATTCTTTGGTGTTTACCCGACTGAACTAAAATCAGGATCTCAAAGAGGTCTGCCCCTTGCAGCATTATTCCAAATATGTAAGTTTTTCAGACAACATCTTCTCTTCCTGGTTACAGTGTCTGAGTTCCAGTTTCTCCAGATCTTATCAACAGTGTCATTGTTTCTTTTAAAATAGACATCTTATGATTTATCTAAAATAACCAGATTCATAAATCAAAGAGTTGAATGGTGATTGGCTAATTTTGGAGAAGAGGAGAATGGGTGCCCATTGGCCTAAGGCTTTAGTCAGGTAAGAAATGGTGAAGTTCTGGAAGTCCGCTACAGAGCATCACACCTGCTGCCACTGTGCACCTGACATTTGTTAAGAGGGTACATCTCACATGACATGTTCTTACCATGTGAGGTAATCAGTTAAAAACTCTGCAATGATTTTATTTTTACTGACAGACTTTTAATGTTCTAGCCACTAGATTCTAAGAGAAAGAAAGCATTTTGAGCATTCCTTCTTAATTTTGGTGGTGACAGGGTTTTCAAAAATGTGTTCACTTTCCTGTTTGAAAATCTGGGTTGAACCCTAACTTTGAATTCCATTATTTCCATCAGCAATGACTTATCAGGCTGAAGATGCTCAGGAAAGACCAGTGCAAAGAACACAGTCCACCCACAGGAAAGCTCCAAAGAGACTATGTGAGCCATGAGGGTCTGTGGGCCTCCCCGGAGGGTAGTACCTTATTTGATTTTCATCATCATCCACTAGGAAGAACCAACGGAATTTCACAACCAAGGGGCTGCAGTTGGTGATGGTGATGTAGCGAATGACCTCAGTATCGTTCAGGATGCAGCCGAAATCCACCTCCATCATCTCGAAGCTGAGGTTGGGGTAATGCACTTCTCCGCGCAAGCACAGGTTATCCACCTGAGGGTGCTCCACATACTTAACTGATAGGACCTCTTCTGCTACCCAGTTGTTCAGGTCATTTCTGTAGGAGGGGTCAAACTTGACCAGCAGGTTTTTCTCTTCATCAACCTCCAGTTTTATAGGCTGTAAACAGGATAACATGAATTTACCAACTCCTGTATTTTGAAAGTTAAATGTGATACATGAGTCAGGACAGTCAAAAGTATGCGCATCCACAACTTCACACACACAGATCCATACATATTTCTTTTAAACACACATCTATGAATAATTAACAGCTATTGGCTGAGTTTAAAAAATTATTTTGTCTCTCAAACTCATGCTGAAATTTGATAGTCACTGGGGATAGAGTCCAGGAGTGAGTTCTCCAGCGAGACACGGTTGGCTGAAACACGGGTGGGCTGTTACAAAGCAAGGCTCACCCTGGTACCGCTCTTCTGCCTTTCTGCTTTCTGTCAGCACATGAAGTACACGAGGCTCTTCCACTGACCCCAGCTTTTGGCCTACAGAACTGTGAACCCAAATAAACTTCATTTTCTTATAAAGTATTCAGCCCAGATATACTATTGGACCATCAGCACACAGACCAAAATAGCTGTAAGTGTGTGTGTGTGTGTGTGGAGGGATATTTGAAAGAAAAGACTCTGCTAAGAACTTCAGGGTTATAAGAACTGAAAAATTGCACAAAGTCAAACCTGCAGTGAGTACTCATTATTAAATATTCTTCAATCTTATTTTATTGTATGTGTGTTTGTGTGTCTGCTTGTCTGTGTGCAGGTGCCCATAGAGGCGGGGGAGGGAGTAAGAACCACTGGACATAGAAATGTAGGTGGTTGTGAGCCATGTGGGTGCTGGGAACCAAACCCAGGCCCTCTGATTATCAAGTTATCTCAAGCAGCAGGCCATCTTCTCAGTCCTTTATTAAGTCTTAAGTAAAAATACACCAGGCTGGAAATGTACTTGCTAGGCAAAGGGGGATGTTATTTCCTTAAGATAAATTTAAAACCTGCATAAGCATGGAGGAATGGACATTGTATAGACTGGTCCAGAAAGGATCAGATTTTATTTTAATGTCTTCCATTGCCTACAATTCTAAATATTAAGGACCATATTATCCACTTCCCAGTTTTTTCTGTTCAACATGAATGGTCAACAAGTGGAGGGTTTGCTTGGTATGTTTTATTCATTCTTTTCTGATGTCCAATCTCCACTGTAGGAAAGCCACCCCAGAGTCTGTAATGGCAGGAACATGAGTCAGGGATGAGCATCTGCAGTGCCTTTCCCTGCTCTCCAGGGCTTATGTGGTCCATTTACCTGGGACCTATTTAACTGTTTCAGATGCATGATGGCGTAGATTCAGTTGATAGATCCAGTCAGCTGCTCTCTCTCTCTCTCTCTCTCTCTCTCTCACACACACACACACACACTCACTCTCTGTGTGTGTGTGTGTGTGTGTGAGAGAGAGAGAGAGAGAGAGAGAGAGAGACAGAGACAGAGACAGAGAGACAGAGACAGAGACAGAGATAGATAGATTGATAGATAGATAGATAGATAGATAGATAGATAGATAGACAGACAGATAGATGGAGAGGCAGAGGAGGGTAATCGAGGAACGGGAGGAGGGAGAGGGAGAGCACAACCCTCTGTCCTGTCTAATCCCATCTCACGGGCCTGCCGCTTTCCTGTCCTTCCATTTTGCCTCTGGCACACATGCACCCTGATACAATTTAGACAGAGACATCTTCATGCACCTCCACACATTTGTCTTTGAAGATTGACTTAATGTTTTTGTTTTGTTTTGTTATTTGAGACAGGGTTTCTCTGTTTAACAGCTCTGACTGTCCTGGAACTTTATTTGTAGATCAAGCTGGCCTCAAACTCACAGCGATCCACCTGCCTCTCTCTCCTGGAGTGCTGGGATTAAAGGCATGTGTCACCACCACCATGGTTCTGAGAGGCAGAGTTTTATAGGAATTAGGCACATCCACAAAATCTGAAAATTTTAAATTAGAAATCCCTCACCATGCTATTGCTCAGCAGAGTTAATATTTTTGGTAAAAGTGAGTGATGGATAAAGGGTTGAACTTTATAAAACTAGGATTCCATTATATTATTTTACTAAAAATATATAGTGAACTTTTAAAAACCTGAAGACAGGGGCCTGGAGAGATGTCTGTAGTTAAGAGCATGCATTCTCTTGCAGAGAGCTCAAACAGTTTCAAGCACCCATCCTGAGTGCTCACAACTGCCTGTGATTCCAGCTCAGGGGAACTGACCCCCTCTTCTGGACTCTGGCCACCAGTACTCATGTGCACATAGCCAGGGAGAGAGAGAGAGAGAGAGAGAGAGAGAGGGAGAGGGAGAGAGAGAGAGAGAGAGAGAGAGAGAGAGAGAGAGAGAGAGAGAGAGGAGAGAGAGAGACAGAGACAGACAGAGACAGACAGAGACAGACAGAGAGAGAGAGAGTGTCATTTTTTTTTCTGTAGGGAACTTAATCACAAGTTGGAAGACTCTGGAGTCATACGCTTATATTCTTCCAGTTCCTAGCTGTATGAATTTGAAAAATATGTAGAAGCTTAGTTTCCATATCTGTAAAATGGGGATGACAGTACCTTCCTTCCTCCCTGTTTTGGAAAGGATGGAATGAATTAATATAGGCAAGGTGTTTTGGGATATAGTGCATGGTATATAAATAAGATGATCTCTTCTCAATAAAGAAAATGATGGCTAAATGCTAAGCAGTTTTCATTGATATCTGACTGTAAAATGGGGGTGAACCTCATCAAGGAAACTTCTCCTAGCAACAGATGTAGACCAACCAATCAATACACAGAGTTGTGGAGCCCAGTCCCGATGGATGTACCTAAGGTGCTCCTGCACCCAAGGCCTGGGGAATACAGGAAAGGAAAAGTGATGGAGGACGAGAGATTTTAAAAGCCAGAGAATCATGGTGTTTGCTGTCAGATTGTGTTTCCTAGAAATTTCAGAAGCTAAGCATTCTGGGTCAGTATTACAGTGGTTTTGGATCCCTGAGTGCCTTGTTAAATTCTTTGGATGAATCTCATCCACTGTCAGTTTTTTTTTTTTTTTTAAACAAGGGGTGTGCATGGTTAATCATTCCTGTGTCCAGAGAGTATCTTTCTTTTACTTTTTTTCTCCAAGGACATAAAATAGCTGGCTCTAAAATTCTTGCACTGCAATTTCTTTCTATTAAAATTCTAGTCATTTCCTTGGTAACATTAAGTTATTGTTGAGAAGTTTGAAGTCAGTATAGAAAAACCCTTTTAATAGTGCTCTTATTTTCTGATTAGATGCTATACAGCTCCTGGGTTATCAATGAGTCTTTGACTTCACTAAGATATGTCTAATTTTTGAACAGTTTATATCATTTTGTCTCAGGGTAAGTAGAGACCTTATTCTAAAAGACTTTCAAAATGGTTTCACTTTTATTAGATAGATCAATGAAAATCAGACTAGCCTTCTACTGACCTTCACACTTCTACCCCAGTTTCTCTTACATGAGATAATAAGCTTTACAAGTGTCTTGTCTATCTTGTAGACAGTCCACAGATATAAAATCCCATTTGTGCATGTTTACTTTTTACATATGATGGCAAATCATTCCTACTTGTCTGCACTTCACTTTTCTCAATATAAGGTCAACCAATATCTGCCTTTTGAAAATATTTTATTTTTTAAATTATGTGTATGGGTGTATCTACGTGGGGGGTATGTGTATATGAGAGAAGATATTGGTAGAGGCCAGAGAAGGTACCACACCTCCCAGAACTGGAGTTACAGACAGTTGTAAACTATCTGATGTGAATGCTGGGAAGTAAAGCCCAGCCCCCTGGAAGTGTAGCAGGTGCTCTTAACTGATAAGCTACTTCAGCCTTTGCCTACTTAAAACAAAAAGTTTCATTTTATATTGTTTTATAATCCTGTTGTCATTTACTCAATCAATCCCTCCAGGTTATTGGCTCCTAAATATTTGCCCTTATAAGCTGTGGTCTGGTGAATACTCTCTTGTCCCTTGCATATATGCCATCTTGTGTCTTGGGTCTGTAGAATAAATCCCTAAGCATGGAATTACTAGGTCAAAGGGCATTGATATTTAAAATCTTTTTTTTTTTAAAAAAAGATTTATTTATTTATTATGCATACAGTTTTACAGAAGAGGGCACCAGACCTCATCATAGATGGTTGTGAGCCACCATGTGGTTTTGCTGGGAATTGAACTCAGGTCCTCTGGAAGAACAGTCAGTGCTCTTAACCTCTGAGCCATCTCTCCAGCCCCGATATTTAAAATCTTGATAGCTATGGGCATATGGCCTTCCACTGCACACTGTCTAACATCCTAGGAGAGTGTGACCACACACCCTGTCTAAGCTAAGTGCCATCCATCTTCTGCTCTTTGCCTATCTGGTAAGTTTACAAGGTAACCATGCTTGTTACCTCATTGCATGGTTCTATGCTTCTGTTTGTTCCAGTATGAAAAAGCAGAACCTGTTTTCTTGTGTTTGAGAGTAATTTTGTTTTTTATTTTCCTGTGAACTTGACTCTCTTCTTTAGACTTTCTATTGGGATGCAGTTCTTTTTCTTGTTGATTTGTGGAAGTTCTCATTTTTAATACATTTCATTTTTTATTAAGGCTATTTGAATAAGTAATATGAAAACTGAAAATGTACTATTAGGAACAGGGGCTCTGGACCAATCCTGATGCCCTCATCACTAACAGGCCATTACTTAAAAATCTTTAAAAAATATTTATTCATTTATTGTATGTGTGTGTGTGTTGTGTGTATCTGATGCATTTCTGAATGCTACATGTTTGTGGGAACCCATGAAGGCTAGTAGATGGTATCAGGTCCTCTCGAATTGGAATTACAGAAGTTGTAAGCCATCATATTGGTGCTAGGAACTAGATGTAGGTCTTCTGAAAGGGTGGTCAGTGATCTTAACCATGAAATCATCTCTACAGCCCTCCATTTCTTAATTCTTGTCTTGGAATTGGTCCATGGTACACCTTTCTTGGGTCAAGAAGGGATGAGTAGGCTATGGTCTCAGCTGGGTACCAGAATGAGGAAAAGGGCAAGGAGCTGATACTCTGGGTCAACAGCACTGCTACCACCAGAAGCATGAGACTCTCCCAGATGTTTTGACTCATACTTCTGGGGAAGAGCACTATTTTGCTGGTACTATTTGTCCATGTTTTCTTGGTGGAGTCTGGTGCATATCTAACCCTTGCCCCATCTCCTGCAGTTTCCTCATATGTACTGTCTCTTATCTCAGAGATACCCTAAAGTCCACTGGGCACAACAGCTCCAGTCTTCACAACTCCATTGCAACATTTTCTGGGATGAAATTTTTAATAGCATTTCCCTCCTCCAGCCCACTATGAAAAGCATCATTTTATTTATCTAAGTTAGCTTAAAATCTCATTCTTTAGTTACATTTATCCCCTATCCACTTTTTATTGCTCATGACTCTTCATTTGGGGGGTGGGGGCAGGAGATTTCTGCTTTTATCCCATTACAACCACAAGAAAAACAACATTGGACCAAGACTTCTCAGTGTGGTACTCATGTCTGAATCTTCACATCCTCCCACTGTTTGGTCCCCTGCGCTCTGTGATGTCACCTGCCATCTCTCCAGGGACTCAGTCCTCATCCCCGAGGTTTCTTCAGGTCACATGAGCTGCATGTCTCTGAGGCTGTAGAGAGCTCCAGGCCTGGCCTTTCGGCTTCCTTGGCTAAGTCCCATTGTGATATATTTCCTTCTGTGTCTCACGTGGGGCTTGGCTCTTCTCTATTTTTCTACGTTGAGAAATCCTAGCTGGTCTTCCCTTTCTTGTGGTCAAAGGAGACCAGATGGGCACTGACTGGCACACCCTCTCTTCCTCTCCTCAAGCACCCTGTCCCCACCCATTTCAAAGGTCTGTCCCTCTTGCTGAGTGTGGCTCATAGCAAATCTCCTTACGTCACAGGCTCTCCTGAGTCATCACCACTGTTCTCTCCCCATAGTTCTGCTTATCTGTTGGCAGTCTCTCTAGAAGGGAAGGCTGAGATTTCAGATGAAGTCAACTTGATTTCTCCTTTATTCTTCCTCTTCCACAGCCCTACAATGTCATCTGCCCATGGCCATCAGTTCTACTGAAACCCTCATAGCCAGCAAAGACCATACAGACACCTCAAGAAGCTGGTTAGAAAATGCTGCTTCTGATCTCAGATTGGCAGCTGGGATGGGCTAGCAGTCTTTTCTCTCAGCTTGGATCCGGTTTCTCAGTACTTAGAGATGGCCCTATACACTAGGAGACTGGACTTGGACTTGGGGTAGGGTGTAGTGGGATTCAGGCATTATTGAGGGAGACTTAGATGCATAGCCTGGGGGGTCTCAGGACCCTGAATGGGGTGTGCCCAGCCCCCATTGAGACCCCCATTGCACACTGCCCTTCCTTCCCGTTTGTTCCTTCATTCTCAGAGAGAAGATTGGCACCATCACTGCATGAGACAGTTCCACACTGCAAAAATTGCCTTAAAGTTCAATTTATATCAGAGTGTTTATATATCCCCTTAGTAAATATTAATCCTTTATATAATCAATTGTCAATGAATAATCCTACAATAGTATGGTCTCTGTTCATTATAGGAAGTAATTGTCTTGGGTGGATTACTTCATTATGAGAGCAGAAGTGAATATGTTATTCTGCTGGACTGGAATGTCTTATACCATGTATAAGTCTTCCCACCGACAGCTGAAATAAGTTATTGCTTATTTGCATTTTTTTGTTTTTTTCCCTATTGGTTTCTAGCGTCATTTTGTATTTTTCTTTTTTTTTTTTAGACTGAAATTAGGCAGTATATTTTTATTCTCTTCCCTTTCACACACACACAAGCTCCCTGCCAAATTACCTTAGGAGTTGCAGGTAACAGGGATTTATCAGTCTCACATATGAAGAAGGGTCCAGTTGTTGAGAGCAGCATGTTCACAGGCAGGGTAGTGATGTTCTTTATAGTCAAAGGCTGGTAATCAGGTTCGAGGATGGTGTTAGGCTTCTGCACAAAAGGAAAGGGAAAAGCAGAATCAAAGACAAGTCACAGTCAGGCCAGTGAGGCCGAGTAACAAGTCTCATTAGTTCTGAGCAAAAACCTCATCCCTCTCCCTTCTCAGAGATGTTTATTTCTCCTGGTAGAGGTTTACGGAAATGAAGTGGAATGAGGTATGTTATGACCAGAAACATGAACTTACATAACACAGAAAATAGAGGATAGATCCTGAGAGGCCCTGAGTGCTTAGTGTAAAACAGAACAACTCCCAGAAACCCTTCAGAAGGTCAGCTACTAGAGCAAATCGTCCCTGCCACACTGTCACTGCCACACTGTCACTGCCACACTGAACATACTACCATACTGTACACACTGCCACACTGCATACACTGCTGCACTATCACTGCCACACTGCATAACTGCCATACTGCATAACTGCCACACTATCACTGCATACACTGCCACACTGAATATACTGCCACACTACCACACTATCACTGCCACACTGCACACACTGCCACACTGTCACTGCCACACTATCACTGCCACACTGTCAC
>PVIH01001995.1:0-168567 GCA_004025045.1 Sigmodon hispidus | reverse complement strand
TCACACTGCACACACTGCCACACTGCCATAGAACAAAGTCTAATAAATCTGTAATGGCTTGTGTAAGAAGTGAGGAATTGTTACAGTAAAGCATTTGGGTTTTATGTGCTCACCCTCATTTAAAATATCCAATTTACAGACATGCTAATCTTGTTACACTGGCAAGTACTCTCCTACATCTTCCCTATAAATTTTCCCCAATAGCAGAAGAGGTGATTCTGAAGCTGTCTATCTCCGTGAGGCCTGCTGGATTGCATTTCTCAACCAGAGAAAGGGCCGGAATGGCTCTTGAGGGAGATGGTTTTGCTCAGGGAAGTTCCCCACCCTAATGTTAGGGCTTACATTAATTTTTGTGTGATCTACAAGGGGGGTACTTTGGTACCAGTAGGAGGTGATCAGAAGCCTCAACCTATAGCCTTGATCATTTTGAGGGCTCTTGTAATAAAAAAAAATGTAGCCTTTAAAAACAGTCTCCACATTTTGACTTGATTTTTCTCCTTGTTCTAATTTCGTCACCCCACGCCAATCAACCTTCATATTGTGATCTGGCTGAATACTCCAGCTGTTCTTATGGCACACCCCCACCCCCAACCCCAACTCTGCCGCAGCCGCCACCACCACCATGGCTCTTGGGTTTCCCAGGCCCTGGTTGAGCTTGGATGCCTTGGTATTTTGGGGCTCATGCCTCTTCTTTGGTTGCACTCCACCAACTCTCACGTACTTCCAAGGCTGTGTTAGAAGTTTGGTCTGGGTTTCGCCACATGATGTCAGCCCTTGGTTCTCCCTCTAGGATGGGAACACAGACGCTGACTTCCTGTGCATTATCAGTTCATGGATGGGGAAGCAGCATATTCAGGCCCAATAAAAACAGGCTGCATGGAGAACTGTCCACATAGTGACCTTCCCCGAAGGCTGCTGCGTCACTGCAGATGGCTCTGAAGTGAAGAAGCCACACTTGGCTGGGTTTGGCAAGAGGCCATTTGGAGGTTAGTGATGAGAAAGAGCTGAATCCAGAGAAGCCAATCTATTTTAAAATGACCCCTTCTTTCTGGGCTGTTTGTCTCCCAAATATCAGTAGACAGAATCTGCTTCTGGAACTTCATGAAGCCAGCAGACTGAAAGTTTCAGCTGACCTTTTCAATCCCACAGAGATGCTGCTTCATCTCCACAGTGTACGAACAACACAAATATCAGAGCGTTGATGGGGTGGGAAGAAAGAGAGAGTAGCCCTTCCCACAGGCAGGCCTTTATCTTTATATCCCAATGTACCACATCAGACACACTGCACTGGACCAGCGGCAGGAGGCAGAAGAGTTGAATGCCAGACATTTCAGTCCAAATACCAAGCCCTCACAGGTCTCTTGTGCATGCCAGGCAATGCAGATGTATTCATTATCATCCCTGATAAATCCTAACTATGGGCAGGGGATGAGAAAACATGGTGAAGTCAAGACTCTGAGTTGGAGGAGAAAATGGACGAAGACAAATGACAGGAGGATCGGAGGGCCGTGTAGGAGCCGGTTATGACCTTCTCCATGTGGGTCCTGGGGGTCTGAACACAGATTATCAGGCCTGGTGGCAAGTGCCTTTACCTGTTGAACCATATCACTGACTCCCAATCCACTTCTTAATCTAATGAGAAAATATTACTGCATTTAGAATTTTGCATATTTTGATTTAGTGATTAGCTCCACCAACAGACACTGAGGCAGGACTGTGTTACCTTGCTTCTGTCAAGTGCAGCAAGATAGAAAGACAAAAAGACCCACTGTCTGCATGCTGTGAGTGCTTCCAGGCTTAGAAAAATTGAATAAGAAACTATGCTGCATATTTAACATTTCACACAGAAGCACTTTCAATAAATCCTCGCTAAATTCCTTTGACTAGCTGTTTGCAGGGGGAATATAAAGTCACTGAGTTCACTACAGGTGTTTGCCAATAAATATCTTTTCTGATTGCTTACAGTGGAAGGTCTGAAAGCCATAGTGAAGTGTCCCAGGAGCTCTCAAAGCACGACTGTGTTCAGTGGTCAAGGAGTTCATATGCTGCCACTCAAGCCCTTACCCAACTTCCTCAGTGCCCACAGGCCTGCAAGCTGGCAAAGCCAGAGTCCTTTCTCCTCTGCATCCACCATAGGTGCCCAGTACATGGCAGGCATTTGAAACTTGACTTGACTTAAACTTGTATGTCTCCCTGACACCCTGGACTTTGTTTGGTTCCTTTATTCACATCTTACCATAGCACTTCATCCATGGGGTGATCGATCGACTGCGCCAACTATGACGGAATCTACTCCTGAAGACTCTGAGGTGATGATGAGAACCACAGTGGATCCACCTGTGACTGGTCAGGCACATCCACACACACTTTCCTGTCACAGCAATTGATCATGCGAGCGACAATGGCTTATTTAATTTTTTCTCTTTCTGGTAGCCTATGAGATTGACCAGGGAACAGCTATCCTCACGGCTATATTCCTAACATCTGACAGTGTCTGCCATGTGAGGAGTCTGAATAAATGTTCTGTTCAGTAGCCAGTACTCTAATGATTTATTCTAGTGAATAAATCTGACCACATTTGTCTCTTCTTTTGAAGCCCTTTAACAGCTTTCCAGAATGAACCCATGTCCAGAACATGTCTATTATTCATGTCATATATATCTGGCCTCCACTACATCTCCATCCAAGAGATTTTACCATTCTTGGTATAATCCCTTTCTAGGGTGACTCTGGTCATTTTTGGCATGTTCTTTATCTGGGGTCACCATTCAATGGTTTATATTCCCCCAGTCTTTTTTCCCAACAGAAGTCCTGGAGATCTTTCCCCTTCCCTTGGAATCAGACCAATTTCAACTTGAGGTACCTGCTCAAGAACATGACCTTGGGACATACCCTACTGAGGCCACACCTCTTGAGCTGCCCATGAACCTGTTCATCCTTGGGGTTGAAACAGTGAGACTTCCCTAACTTGTGAGGAGTCTTTAAGCTCCATCAGTCTCTTAGCTTTGACTGTCTGTCTGGCTCACCAGATTTTTCAACACAAGTGCAGCCTCCAACTTAGCTCTGTTCGGAAAGAAACAATAGCTCTAGGCTGGAAATGCAGCAGGGAACAGGTCAGAGCCTACTCCACTGTAGCCCTCACCTCTTCACCACTCCACCCCTACTCTGGGCAGTAAGCACTTCTCTCCCATCTCTTCTCTGAGTCCATGTTCACCAATTTATTACACAGCCTTAATAGCCACACAATAACCACAGACATCTACGGCCATATAAACGAAAGGGTGCAGATTAAATAATCTTAGTTGATTATTTATTTCATAGCAATCTTAGGGCAGTGTCAGTTTTCCTATGTGTATCACAAGAATGACAATGGAGCCTACCACCATGAGGGTTTGTGAAGGGCACCTGGAAAGATGTAGGTAATTGAGTATGGATGCTTAGCGATAGTGATCAGAAGGTGGTAGTCATTCTTACTAATTATTATAATTGTTGCTGATTCTGTTCCAACCCTTTATCTGCTGTGATGCTATTCTACCCAAAGCAAAATGATAAAGTATGTGCATGCTTTTGTACATATTCTGCTCCGACGAGCCCTTCCCTTTAGTCTTATGCATCATAAATGGTGCAAACAATATTTCCATTTCATAGAATTATGGGTTTACACTAAAAATTTTAAGCTAAATTTGTACTGGCCTCTCAAGTTAAAAAGAAAAAAAACACTGTTCTGGGGATGAGTATTAACAGGATTCCAATTAGTTCAGCTTTTAAAATGGAGGCACAAACATGCTGGCTCTAGTTAGAACATCCAGGTTGTCTTAGCTCAGCCCCACTGACCTTTTCCAGTCGATATATGAGCTGCCTCGTGGAGAGCTGGATAAGAGGTGCTATAAATTCACAGATGATGTTCACAGACATCAACAAGCTTTTTCCTTTCTGGGCTCCGACAATGGCATGGCACACCAGCTTTTCTTTGACTCTCTGCACACAACACACATCAGCAGTTTTGAAACAACCATACTTCAGAAAACTTAATGACCTAATAGTATAATATGTCTGGACCCAAGAAGGCCAGGGCTTTATAAAACAGACAAGACCCAAGAGTAAATATATGTCGTAAATATATTGTGCTGATGGGCATTCAGGTTTGGGCTGTTAATGAACTCAACATTCTCATGATTTGCAAGTCCATGTAGGACAGTTAGCACTGAAGCTCCAGGTATTTAGTACCCTTGTAGGCCAGATTTAATGCAGTCTGAGGTACCCTTTATGCATAGAGGATATATTCTACCTGAAAATACTTTGTGAAGAAATAATGTAAAAGAAATAAGGTGGAGTCTGTGACCCTAAGCAAATGGATCATATTTCCCACTTTATCTCTGAGAGATAATTTCTTGCTTCTTATTTTATGAAGAACAAATTCATTGTCACCCCATAAACCTCCTAAACAGGAACTCAAGGAAACATCTTATCTCATTCTGAAAGTCTGTGCATGGGGAATGGGAAAGACTTCTGGGTAACTAAAAACATACTGTATTTTAATACCTGGTGATTTCCAAACTCTATACGGGACTGTAATAAACAGATACACAGGGCTGATGTGCTCAAGTGTTTTAAGCTGAGTGTCTGGCACTCATGCAAACAGAACTAGGAAGTCCATTGCTAGAGATTAACGTGGTGATTTCACCTATACAAAGCTGTATGTGTGTGAATGTTTTGCCTGCATATATATATATACATATCTATGTACATACACGTACATATGTATACCACATATGTGCCAGGTGACTGAACAGGCTAGAACAAAATGTGGGATTTCCTGGAACTGGAATTTTATAGCTGGCTGTGAGCTGCCATGTGAGTGCTGGGAACTGAACTCAGATCCTCTGCAAGAGCAGCCAGTGCTCTTAACTGCTGAGCCACCCCAAAGATGATGTGTTCAAATGAGGTGTTATTTAGTCAGGCAAGGTTGCAAAAAATAATCAGGGATGTGGCTGTACCTGAATAGTAAAGGCAGCCCAGAGCATCCATAAAAGTATATTATTTTTCAGAAAAAATTAGGTAAGACTGCTAAATGTTAATAGAAAAATTCTCTTGGAATGAAATCTGGACATTTTTCTACCAGGGACTTGCTGGCTGGTCACTGTTGACTGTGGTAATGAGAACTGACTTTAAATGGTCCTTTAAGGTTGGGGTTATGGTAGCTATAGAAACAAACAACAGAAAACTGAGCAGAGCTGAACCTTAAAAGCAAGGAATGCTGCCATGGTAACTTAGTGCTATGTGTAGTCTTTGAGATAAATGTCAAGGGACCTTCCTAAGAAACAAGTACAGTAGAGTGGAGATTTATTTGGGAGGTAAATAGCTTTTGAACATGCTCTCCTCTTACCCTGGGAATGGCAGAATAGCCTTCAAGTATTACATCAATCGTCTGGCCTGGGTACAACTCCATCCTGACAGGGTGAAGTTGAAACACGGGGCTCCCTTTATTTATGGATTCCTGGGAGACCTGGGACTGGCGGCGGCTACCAGTAGGTTCCTTCTTCATTGGCTCCTTCTTGCTTTGCTTTTCCTCACGGCGGAAATCATCATTCATCCAGAACAGTTGCTGGACGCGCCGTCCTTTGTTAGTGAGCTTGAAGCGGTAATAGTGGGTATCAAGGCTGGAAAAGAAGGGCAGGCATTGAGATGCTCAGAGTAGCACTGGTGCAGTTGACTCTGCACCCTTGAGATTTATTCCTTGAGCAGTACTATAGAGAGAGCACCAATACACTCCTTTAAAAATCCATCCAGGAAGTCGAGATCACAATGCTACTAAGAACTAAGAGTGTGATTCAAGGGCTCCCAGAGTTGAAGAATGAGTCTGGATTTTGTCCCGGAACCACTATAGATGAAGGCTATGGGAAAGTGGCCCATGCATCCTTTGTCTTCCCCAGCAGGCAAGCACACTCTAGGATACATGGACAGAGTTAGCATTCTCCTGAATGAGGAGTGGTTCTGAGGTAGGGAAGTGAAAGCATAGTACTAGCTGGAGGAGAAACCCACGCTCAGACACATTAAATACATTTCTCCTGACTGAGACATGTCTGGTGGCAGGTTTACTTTGAATTTGAATGTGAACAACACCAACCAGAGACCTTCCTCAGGCTTTCCCCTCATTTCTTCATGCTTTCCAGTTGTAACTGTTTCATTCATGAATTCATTCCTTCTCTATTTATGGGCACTTAATAAAGACCTCCTTATTTGCCTAGCTCTTTATGAAGGAGCTAGGATTTCTAAGGTATATTGAAAGAAGTTAAAATTGTGTGTGTGTGTGTGTGTGTGTGTGTGTGTGGCCAATTTATAGACTTAATCAATATATTTTTCTTCAAGGAAAAAAAGCTCATCTCGGGGCAGACAAGGTACTGCATGCCTCTAATACCAGCACTTGAGAGGCGGAGGCAAGAGGATCACTGTAAATTCAAGCTAGGCTGGTCTACATAGAGAGTTCTAGGTCAGCCATGGTTACACAGTGAGACGCTGTCTGAAAAACAGCAGCAGCAACAATAACACAAGGCAAACGCTCCAGCTCATCTTCAGCTGTCAATTTTTCTTTTAAAAAATGTACCAGGCTTTGAGATTTCATCCTATTTGCTTGACTTCAGGAAATGATATCATATCTTATAAGTAAGTTGTAATAATAATAATAATAAATAATCAAATAGTTAGGAGAAATAATTTTCAGTTGTCAGGTAAAAACTTTTGTGCTTACAGGGTTTATTCAACAGAATAATTTTTAGCCAGCAATTGAACTGTGTGGCCACTGGTAAGTTTGGGGAAGAAAAAGTAACCATATATACTATGAATAGACTAGATAGGGCCCTTGCTGCTGATTTACAGTATGATTTGAATGTCATAGGAATCCATTCATCAGAGCCATTTTAACTTCATTTGGGGAAGAGAGAAAAGTTCTAAATAGCTAAGAGATTTGCCCCAAAATATGGCATCTGAAGGGGTGGCATATGAGCATTCCTTTAGTCCAGGGTTTGGTCAGCTTCCTCGTTAAAGACTTGAAGGGTAACATGTCCAACTTTTGGGTCACATGACCTCAGGCCTAAGTGTGAAAGCAGACAGATGTACTGGCTGCTTGCCAACAGAACCTTCTTCATAGAAAGAGGCTGTGGGCAATGCTGTGCCTGTCTGTCATGGCTTTTGCTGTTTCTTTTGGTCATTGTTGGCATCCTGACGATATGTTAATAAGGAGAATAACGGTTTAGATGGAGGGGAAATTAACAGCTAACTACAGTTTGTTTGTATGTTCATAAAAACTCTTAGCTAGCCCTCAAATTTTTCAGGAAAGCACTGGCATATCCTTTTCAGGGGTTATTTGGCATTATTTATAGATTCAGAAAAATCCCAAGCAATTACATATGGTGTGCAGAATATTGTTTTCTTTTTCTTTTTTTTTATTTAAAAAAACCTTTATTTATTTATTTATTTATTTGCCTTGGTGTTTGCCTGGAACTGGAACTACAGACAGTTGTTAGCTGCCATGTGGGTGCTGGGAATCGAACCCGGGTCCTCTGGAAGAGCAGACGGTGCTCTTAACCGCTGAGCCATCTCTCCAGCCCCAGAATATTGTTTTCTATAGTTAGGTTTGTGTACACTTAGGGAGTTTAAGTAGACTGGGCAGTGGTGGCGCATGTCTTTAATCCCAGCACTCAGGAGGTGGAGTCAGTCGGATCTCTGTGAGTTTGAGGCCAGCCAGGTCTACAGAGTTACTTCCAGGACAGCCAGGGTTATACAGGGAAACCCTGTCTCAAAACAACAACAACCAAACAACCAAACAAAAAGAAGAAGAAGAGAAGGGAGACATTGAGGAGGAGGAGGAGGAGGAGGAGGAGGAGGAGGAGGAGAGTTTAAGTAGAATCATTATCATACAATGACAAATGTCTTTCCTTATGGCCAAGAGATAAAGCAGAGAGGAAGGTTTTGACATTCACCTGACTCAAAAACATACAAATCAACACATGTAAAACATGCAACTGGACTCCCTGTGTTGTCACTGACTTTGGTAGTTTTCAATTAAGCACCAAGGGGTGGATGGGATTGTAGAAAGGACTTCTCAGAACATAATGCACGTGAGTTGGGTTCAGGGACTGTTAGGTCAGTTGGCCAGAGGAGGAGCCATGAGGTGTGTTCCCCGGGCTGTACCAGAGAAGCACAAATCAGTCAAATGCTGGGAGTCAACTACTGATAACTGTGTGATGTCCTGTGGAACTAGGGTTCTCACTCTATTACCTCTTCTTAAATTATTCAGACTCTCTAGCTCTTCCTGGGCAGCCAGGGGAAACCACTGTGGCTCAATCATTGGTGCTGTGATGGGGAAGCAAATAGACAAAATATGATCCATAAAATCACCGGCTTTGCAATGCCTGATACATTTTTAATGATTTACCTTTCTTTCTAGATAAACTCTACTTAGGTTACACTCATCTGTGTTTATATATAAAAACCTAACATATGGGCATGTCTCTAGGGGATAGTCTTGATTAGTAAGAGATTTCAGATGGTGCAGCCCACTGTGGGTGTTACTACTCCCTGGACAGGTGGTCCTGAGCTGGATAAGGGAACCAGTTGTGCATAAGTCTGAGAGTCTGAGAGCCAGCAAGCAATGTTCCTCCATGGTTCCTGCCTTTGGGTGCCTGCTTTGATGCCTGACTTCTCTTGAATTATGCACTGTGATAGGGAGATGCCAGATGAAATAAACCCTCCCTCAAGTTATGTTTGGTCAGAGAGCTTTTATCACAGTCACAAAAAGGAAACTAGAGCACAGGGTGATGATGTGGAAATGTCTTCTTGTAGCAAATGTAACCTGTGCTAGAAAAATGTTCAGTGAATTCATCAAGGAAGGAGGAAGTTGAGAGTGAAATAGGAGAGTGATAGAGATGCTAGTTCTACTTAATTAAGATGGTGGCATATGTAATTATCTATACAATTGCTCTATGATATCCCCTACCTAAAATGTGCTCCTAGGTTGAGTTCGGGAGCAAAGGGCTTGTCTGACACAATGGTAGAACCAATCCCTGTAGCCTGGATTGGGATCCGATAGGTGTTGCTGTGCTCAACCTCCAGAATGACTGTGTCTTTGAACGTCACTATGTCGTCTAGGTTGGCAGTCAGGGTCAGTGGAAAGTCATCTTCTGCAGGAACCACGCCCTGACTGGGTTTAACAGTCCAGAGGGATTTTTTCTTTGCCTGCAACACAAAACTACAAGTTAACGGGGAAGATGTTGTTGGTTCTTTCCTGTGCACATGTCAAAGCCTTCTGCCTCAAACAGCCTGCACTATAGAATTAACTTCAGAGACAAACATGATCATTCAATTTCTTTTAGGATCAAAGAAGCTGGATATTTGTTTACTTCCTTTTTCAAAAAGTTGTCTGAGTCTGAAGAGCAAGGTGCCCTCCAGTTCTGGAATGCTCTGTAAAGATTCATTGTGTCTCTTCCCCATGACGACAATTTGGGTGTAATGAGCTTCCACTAATCATATACTCTAACCTCACAATGCCAAGATGTCAGTGGAAGGGCCAGAGTTCTTTCTGGAATTTTCAGAGAGATGCTTCTCAGAGGAGAAGCTTGTAGAATTAAAGATAAGCACTTTTTTCATAACTCACAGTAGGAAGTCATCCTAGCCTTTACTGTGTTTTTATAATAATGAAAAGAATTCTATTAGCTAAAATTCAAAGCTCAATTTGAAATCCATTACGAGAGCTGGAAGTGACTCTTATCAGTTTATTAACTGCTTAGATACCCACACCACAAAGATTTTCCTTCCCCAAGGTCTTTGTCAAAGTCAGTGCCTGCTAACGTCTATTCTGACCATTGCACTGGAAATGGCCAACCCATCTTTGTATTCCTGGTCACTTTCATCTTGCTCTGGTTTCCTTCCCTAGCACTCATGGAGTTCTAATACAGTATATGATTTACTTATCATATTTCTTTTCTCTCCTCCTGCAGTGGGATGTAAGCACTACATAAGAGAGGGTTTGCCATTTTTATTTGTTTTTTCCTCACAAATATATCCCAAGTATCTATAGCAAGATATAGTACTTAGCTATACTACATATATAGTACAGTGTATATAGCAGACACTTAATAACTATTTGACAAATGAAGCCAGTTATTTCAGCACTTGGGAGTGGGAGCCAGGCAGATCCCAAGTTCAAGGCTCACTTGAGCTACATAGCAAGATCCTATCTCAAAAAGCAAAACATAAGTTGATAAAAGAGTTTATCAGTCTTTTTTTCAAGCTCTTTTTGATGTTAGTGTATTTACCTCTTATATAGGGTAATTTATTTACTTCAAGTTATAAGAAATCAAATTATTATACTAGGTAGAGATATGACTCATTTTGACTCACTAGACATTGTTTTTTGGTCCTTCCCTAGAGTTATGCAGAGTAAACTGAATGCACCTTTGTTCCTTTTTTTGTTTGTTTGTTTATGTAAAACTTTTATTATTAAAAAGAAAAAATGATGAATGTTACATTGAGCATTCCAGGAGCAATAATCGCAGTAACTGGAGAGTCATAATCCTATCTTTATACATGTCAAAGGATAACTTCATAGATTATAAAAGGCAATAAAATAAATATTCATGTTTAGTATCCTATGGCAAAAGAAATCTTTTTTACTTGTATAATTATCAACAATCCATAACTTCTTTTCAAAAATTGATGTTATTATATATTGTGCACAACAAAGCACCTTTGTTCTCAATAGTCCTTCAAATCCTGCATCCCAGAGTTAGAGGAAACCTCAGATGTCAAATTGAGGTCAAGATGTCAATTATTGACTCATGCTGTGTTAATTAAGATACTTCTGCTTCTTTGATGGTAATCTATATTCTACTTTTAGACCTCGCCCTTGTTTCGAAAGGCTATAGTGCATTTTGCTTGAAATTTGATCTCTTTTTAGAGTCCTTTGTTTGATGTTTTTTTATTTTTGGACAATTATCAATCATTGTCTGTTTAATATTTTGCCTCATTCTTTATCTCTGGCACTTCATAACTTCCTAATTTACCTCTCTATTATAGTTTGTCCTGGAATGTCCCCTGAAGGCTCCTGTGTTGAAGACTTGACACCAAGTTGGTGGTGGTGCTGTGAGGCAGTGGGACCTGAGGAGATGGGGCCTAGTTAGAGGAAGTGAGGTCACTGGGACATGCCTTGAAGAGGATATTTGGACCTGGGCACCTCTTTATTTCACTCCACCTCCTGGCTGCCATAAAGTGAGCGGGTTTGTTAATTATGTGCCCTCAGTCACAGGGACAAAGGCCCAAGTGGTCATGGACTGAAAATCTCTGAAGCCAGGAGCCAAAGGTAGGTAAGTCTTTCCCCATTTAAGTTGTTTGTCTTAGCTATTCTGTCACAGAGAGGCATAGCTAACTCATATGCTGTCTCTTAGCCTCTTAACTACATTTCTTTACTTTCACTCTCTTTGTTTTGGGTGGTTTCTCCTCAGTTTTCTCCAGTTCACTAATTCTCTTTTCAGCTGAGTATAATGTGCTGTTAAACAAACCTATTTCATTCTTTACTCTAGATTTCAAAATTATATCTGAATAGGTGATATTTATTTACAGGGTTTCAGCCTCTGGGAGAACTGCCAAAATTATGATTCTGATATCCAACTGATCAGCTGTTCCTTCTGGTCATCTACAAATCCGATAAGCACAATTTTAATTAGATACAATACATATATATTCAACAAACCTGATGCTTAGTTTTTGTGGGAAATTAAAAAAAAAAGGCCCAAAGCAAGCCCACTCTGTTCCCATGAGGAGTTGACATGATACTGAGGTAAACAACAGAAAATGCAAGTCAGGTGGAGGCTGGGGAGAGAGGGCCTCAGAGGCCCTAGACAACATGGTGCTTCTCCAGAGGAGAGCAAGTTAGAATCCTCCACCTTTGAAGGATGTATTTTTCCTCCAAATGTGAAATTAGACCTAATTAACAAGTGGTGTGTTCCTAATTATATTACTATTGATTAAAAAGCCCAAACATTCTAATTGCATATATAGGCAATTATTTCAAGATTAATAAAAAGCATCTTCTTCCTATTTCCACTCATTTAACTCTTGATTTTATTTCAGGGAAAATATTACTTATATAAGATATTTAGTTATTATCAGTAACACATTGAGAAAAGGCTACCAAAAAGAGAAGCCATGGAGATGGTTTAGAAGCTTTTAGGATAGTGAGGCAGCTCACTAGATAAGAATGTGATTATTTGCTTGAAAATCTTTCCCAGCTTCCCAGAATTCTCCAAGCCATCAGCTCAAGAGAAGCCCTCAAAAGTCAAGCATAGGGAGGAAAACAATGTATTTAAAAGTAAAAAATCACTCACTGGCTTTGGAGCTATTTCAGTCTACAGTCATCCTTTGACTGGAGAGAGGGTGAAGAGGTTAACAGCACATACTGCTCTTCCAGAGGACCCAGGTTTGATTCCCAGCACCCACATGGAAACCACATGTGTAACCCCAATACTCAGGGATCTGATGCCCTTTTCTGGCCTCCATGGGCTCCAGACATATAGATGGTACACATATGTTCATATAGGTAAAACACTCATACACATAAAATAAAGATAAATTCTTTAAAAAATAAATTTGTTCTTTTATTTAATATCTATGTTGTATTTCTAGTAAAATTAAAAGGAGAAATGTAATGATACATGCAACTCTATGAGGATCACAAGCAATGGTGCCTATCAGGGGGGTTAGAATAGGGTTGTGTTCATGGTTGTAGTAAATGAGAAGTACAGATCATGAGCAAAAGCTAAGAGTCTGTTACCAGGCAGTGTCCCACGTGGTTATATTCCAAATCCAGTTTAGTCCCAGTGCAGATTGAAAGGCTGGATCCGAGCTGGGTGGTAGTGGTATACACCTTTAATTCCAGAACTCGGAAGACATTAGCCAGCCTGGTCTACAGAGTGAGTTCCAGGACAGCCAGGGCTATTTCACAGAGAAACCCTGGAAGGGGTCGGGGGAGACTGGATCTGGTCAGTGGGACCCACTAACCACTCTGAGGAACTGACTCCCAGGTATTTGTACAAGGAGAATCTAATATTTAAACTCAAATATTCATTTCCCAATTTGAAATGGAGGACAAATCCTGTTAGACTACCAGAAAGCTAGCTACATTTCCTTGTGCTTTGCAAACCTGCATGTAAAACAAGTAAATTGCACATTAAAATGCAAATGAATTAAATGAATCCCAGGAAAACATTTTTCAGATTTATAAATTGTGTGTAATGAGGATATAGATGAATGATGCTGAGGAAAATTTACTTCAATGTTGGCATTAATGGGAACTGTAGGAAGTTAAGTCTGGCCATTCCTCATGATCTCTGAGGAACATCTCTGGAGACACAGAAATAATCAAACATTAAAGATTGTTCTAGACACGCTAGTATCTGGAAAGAGATACTATGTATGCTTGTATATGAAGGACACTTGAGAGAAAAAATGCTAAAGCTTGCGTGATTCACTGTTTTCCAAAATTTCTCTGTACCTTTGTTACTTACTCTCACCTCCATCTAGTGAAGTGTTAGAGTATGGACGGGACTGTCCATCCCTGCTTTTCCGGAACATTCATATACTGTTGTTTATAATTTTAGATTTCTTAGGCAGAGGAGATGGCTCAGTGGGTAAAAGCTTTGCTACACAAGGCCCTGAGTTCAAATCCCCTGGACCTGTGTAAAAGGCTAGTGTGGTCACCCTTGTGTGTAAGCTGGTGTGGTCATATGGAGATAGGAGACCTTCTGGGGCTCACTGGCCACCAGCCTAGTTCCAGGGTTAGTGGGACATCTTGTCTCAAGGAAATAAGGTAGAGAGTGATAGAGTGGGACCCCTGATGTCATCTTATGTCTTCATGTGATTAGATGGGCTTATACGCCCTCACATACATATGTGCACCTATACTTCTTATATATCAGTTTTCAGGATGTAGACAAACTACTATTGATAGGAGAAGCAACAAGAATGGAATGTCACAGTATTATGTTCATCTTTGAGTTCAAAGAAATACTTCCTAATATAGCTTGTTAATTTATGCCCCAGAATATTTTCTTAAATCAGTCCTAAAGTGAAAACCGAACAATTCTCTAAGACATTAGTCACAACCATGACACCAAAATGAGTTCCAAAAGAACTATAAACACAAATTCAATTTTCTGTATCCATTTAAATGGATCAGTAAGGTGACTGCATTTCACAGAAAATCTTTGTTAGTGTGGGCTGAAATCTTTGGATGAAATCATTTCAGTGCGACCTAAAAGAAAAGCAATACATAGAAATGGAGTTTTCATCCCTGGCTAAGCCGTCCTCCTCCTTTCTCGGCATTTTTAGACTAGCATTCTTGAGATCCTAGACAGCTACTTTTAGATAACGTGATGGTAGCTGCTGTAACAGACTCCTACTGCTCAATAGAATATCAGCTTATTTCCATGTTGTGATAGAGGCAAGGACTGGTTTCTACTCTACAGTTGTTCAGGAGCCTCGACGGACAGACTGTGACGCATTTGGATGCTCTGGACATTGACCAGAGAACAGTGCAGAAAGGATGGGGGATTGCAGAAAGGATTTCCACACCACTTCTGCCCCACTTCACTGGCTACAACTCCCACATGCAGCCACATCTAGCCTAGGAGAAGGCTGGGAAATGTAGTCCGAGTCTGAGTCCACAGTAAAGGAAGACTGGTGGAGTGAACTAGCTACCGACAAAACTGGTTAGTTTAGTCCACAGTCGCCTGCTCCAGTGCGCCACCAACCCTAACTCTCTCATGCCTCAGATATGAAAGTGTAAAGGGCTCTGGAGAGAGACTTGATTGGCGTTTCGAACCCTGTGAGAACTGTGGGCCCAGCCTTCACCTTCATCTACCATTAGGAAAAAATACAGAGGCAGCTAGGAAAGAAAATAGGAGAAAAGATCCTGCTCTGCTGACCTCTCTGCCCATCTTGTGGCATAAAAGCATCCTATATAATTCTCTCCATCTATGAGACTCAGCTTACAATGCAGACATAAATCAATAGCATTTTTTTAAAAAAATCAAAGAGCAAGATGTCTTTGTGAGAGGGTACTGTCAAAGTCATTTTGTTCACTCTGACATCTGCATTCCCCCTCTGACTAGTGGCGCAGCTCAATCCTCTGTGCACAATCAAGTGAGGCCGTGACAGGGTGAGTGCTATTTCAGGTCAGGGGACATCGGTTTTTCGATGGATGCATACTGTCTCTATTTGATTCCTGCTGACACAGGTTGGATGCCCTGGAAATGAGACCTAAGTTGCTTTCCAGGGCTGAATCAGTGAGTTTTTCTTTTTTGATGAAGCTTATTAATCAATGGCTGGCGTAAAACCAGACAGAAGAATACATCATAGAATCTAAGAACATGGTACAATAAAATGCCAGATGCTAAGGTCCTGGGCTGTTCTCGCTGTAAGTTAGATAACTGCTCTGTAGTGTCTGTGTGGCTCTGGCACTTGCCTTTCAGGTGTGCCCTTTTGCTTGTGGGAGGGACCTAGGCTGTGTGGCATCTTCTCCTGTGGAAGGGAAAAGTAGGCTAAGGAAAGAGTGGGTGAGTGACAGGCACAACATCCTGACCTTTTCAAGACCACAGCACAGTAAGATGGCAATGAAGGGGGACAGAAGGAGGCCTCTGAGGGAAAACAGATGTGGATTCAAGTCTCTTGGTCAGCTGCCCTCCAGGTGTTGAGCTTGGGGCATGCCCCCTCCCTCTGGTGGTTTCAATGAGATGCAATGTCTTGGGCATTTGAACAGTTGGCCCCCAGCTATGGGCAGTTTGGAGAGGATTAGGAAGTGTGGCCCAGCTGAAAGAAGCATGTCACTAGGGGCAGGCTGGGAGGTCTCAAAAGACTCTTGACTTTTTGTTTGTGATCTGAGATGTGAACTTGCCACATGCTACCTCTACTCTGCTACCACAGAGTTAGCCCAAGGGAACTGTTAGCCAAATAAACCCTTTCTTCTATAAATTGCCTTGATTGTGGTGATGAGATAGTCATAGAAAAATAACTAAGGCATCACTGGTTTAGCCTACTGACTCAATTAGCTTTGAGTACTGACTGTGCCTTCCACTTGAAGTGGTGGCAATGGCTAACTGCTGTCATGTGTGCAGGCTGTGGCACATAGTAAGTTACCAGAAACCATAGCTGTCAACACTCTACCCAACCCTAAACTGCTCTTAGATCACACAGTTATGGGCTTGATAATGTCATGCTGAAAAAAAAAGATGGATTATGACATTGAGAAAATAGAGATGTATTCTGAGAATTTAATACTTACTATATTAAGATTTAAGATTTCTATGAGACTCAGTTTATACCAAGTACTTAACAACTGAGCCATCTCTCCAGCTCCAACTGTTTGCCAGAAAGAAGTAGATAGAGATTTGTGGTAGAGAGAATTCTAAGAGGGGCCCCCAAGATGTCCTAGGGCACAGATGTCTTCTCCATTATTCAGTCAAATGCTAATGCTGGTGCTCCTGGGAAGGGATTTATAGGTGTAGCTAAGGTCCTAAATCAGTTCACCTTCAGATGGGGGGATTATCTTCAGTGGGCCCAAAGGACGTTGAACACCTCTTAGCAGAGAAATGTCAAGCCCAAGAGTTCTAAGGGAACAGGCATGTGAAAGGGTAGCTGTGGTGGCCCAGTGACAATTGAGAGGGGCCCAAGCTAATAGCAAGTGAGACAAGAAATTTCAACTGCAAAGCAAAAATCTGCCAGTAAACAGGCTGGACCTTTCCCTAGCCAAGCCTCCCAAGCAAAATGCAACCTAGCTAACATACTCATTTTAGTCCTCGGTGATCCTAGGAAAAGGAAGCAGCCATGCCAGGCCTGAATTCTTGACCCATAGAAACAGATAATAGGTTAGTTGTGGCATATTGTATATTTATGTGGCATATTATATATTAAATATGTTGTATATTTAATTAAAAATAGCCTGAAATATCAGAGGATCAAACCGTGAAGGTCAGGGAGTGATGACCCAGGCCTTTAATCCCATCACTCAGGACGGAGAGATCCTCAGAGGTATCTGTGAGTTCAAGGCCAAACAGAGCCAGGTGGTGGTGATGGCAGCGGCAGCAGCATACACCTTTAATCCTGGCACTAGGAAAGTTGAAAGAGGAAGTGAGATACCTGGACAGAGAAAAAAAGATAAGGCAAGAGGAGACAGGAGTTCCTCGTTCAACTGTACTCCGTTTCTGCTGAGGACTCAGAGGTACTGAATCTGAGGATTCATGGAGACAGGATCTGCCCTTTCAGCCTGAGGAGCGGCTAGGTGAGAACTGGCTGTAGCTTGTGGTTCCTCTGTCTCTCTGATATTTCAGTTTTTCCCCAATATCTGGCTCTGGGTTTTAAATTAATAATACCAAGTAGAATTTGTGCCAATAATTAGTATTATTTTAAACCACTATATTTATGGCAATTTAAAACCTAGCAATAGAAAATTAACACAAGTTTCCATATGTTTCTTTCAAAGATTTGACGAACAATACCTCTAAAAATTTCCCATTAAAACTTCAGTTGGAGCTGGAGAGATGGCTAAGTGGTTAGGTACTCAGTACAAGCTGAGTCTCACAGATAAATAAATCCTATGCAAGATCGTAAATTTGTGCTCTTGAAGAGGATCAGAGTTTGGGTCCCATCACTCCTACATCTGGCAGCTCACCACCCCTGTGACTCTAGATTCACAAACCTAATGCCTTCTCTGGTCCCTGAAGGCACACCTCACCCCAGGTATATACACATAAATAAAAATTAATCTCTAATAAGATCATCAGTACTAACTATCTCTGCTTTTTCAGCAAATTAGGGCTGTGAAGTCAGTCCTCTTCACAAGCCATAACCATGTAGGAAGACATGCTCATGTGCAGGTGAACTCGGCTGTGGGAAGGACAGAGGATTTAGGATCTCTTATAGCTCTGCCATGCTCTCTGGTGATGACCAGTAAACCCTCCTCCCAAGGTTCCACACAGCTAATGTTAACAATCTGCTTTTGATTTGGCAATGGGCTACATCCCTTCACTTCTTACACCAGCTCAGATTCCATGGTAAACCAGCCAGAGCCTCTTTTTTTAATAAGCTTCCATATCGTGTATTTAATATTTTCCATAAAAGGCACAAGTGACTGCTCTTGTTTTCACATGCCAAATTGATACCATATGTGTCGATAGGCCTACTGTTCTGCAGGGCTAATAACTATGAAGCCTGAAGAAAATAGCACCGTGCACTTGAAAATAACAACTCCTTTGCCATTGAGACCTGTGAGGCTTCCTCCCGTGAAACAACAGGCAGCACAGAACAACAGGAACCCACGTGTGGAGTGAGGGGCGGCTTTAGACATCTATTATCTCAGCAGATGATCCATCCTCTGTGGGGCAAGAACAATGAAGACTTACCAAGGCCTGTCTCCCTTTCATCATTTAAATGGCATCTGGAGTCATATACTGCTCTCCCTTGAAGTGAGTCATTTTGCGGCTTTAAACAATTAGCTGAAGGTTAAGAAGGAGGTGCAGAAGAATTGATGTTAGGCTTTTCAAGGGAGGCAGTGCAGGGTGAGCTTTGGAGTCACATGACTTCGTGGTCAATTCTGGAGTTCATCATTTGTAGCTAGGTGACCTTGGGCTGATTTTTACAATCTAGGGTTTCAGATTCCCCATCTGTTAATTGTACTTTCTCTTTTTCTTTCTGAATAGGGTCTTGCTCTGTAGCCAGAAATGCCCTTGAATACAAGACCCCTGGGATTATGGGTGTGTGCTGGCACATTTGTTTTAAATGTGCTACATGAAGATGAAATAAAATGGGTGCCAAACCTCGCACATCTTGTCCACCACTCAATTAACAATGGGCTTTATTCATGTTACTTTCTAAAAATTCTGTTTTCTGTCTTCTACAATCTATATCACTGACAAGGCTATCCTACACAGACCTGAGCCTGGTCCTCTATTGTGGAAGATTCTGAAATGGCTCCTTACTGTGTGCCTGGATCAGTGTCCTTAGCTCCTTCCAGACATCTAGGTATCTCCTCCAGAAAAAAACAAAACAAAACAAAACAACAACAACAAAAAAAACACGTTTTCCCCAAAGCTTTGCACACAAGCTTCACAGTACACAAACTGCAAATATGGTGGAGCTTTGTCATATTTTGTTCTGTTTGGTCCATGTCTGTCTTGGGGTTTCTATTGCTGTAAAGAGACACCATGATGTCATGGCACAGCAACTCTTATAAAGGAAATATTTAATGGAGTGGTTTATAGTTTCAGAGGTTTAGTTTATTATCATCGTGATGGGACATGACAGAATGCAGGCAGACATATTGTTGGAACTGTGTCCTACATCTTGATCAGCAGACAACAGGAAGTGAACTGAGACACTGAGCCATGGTTTGAGCAAATATGAGACCTCAAAGCCCACCTCCACAATGATACACTTCCTCCAGCAAGGCTATATCTACTCCAACAAAGCCATACCTCATAATAGTGCCACTCCTTATTAGCTTATGGGGGCCAATTACATTCAAACTTCTATAGTGTCTAAGCATTCTTTTTTTATGATTTGGTTTGAAGTGAATCTTAGTGGGACCTCTGGTCCTTTTGAGACATCACCAGGCCCTCTGCAAACATGGTGGTCCACAGTCAGGATTGGTATCCTTACACATGGCCTTTGGTCTGGAGACTCTAGCCCCAGCTCTGTTAAGAGGTCACCAATGCCTTTTCCAGACTTATTGCTCAGGGCAGAAGGCCACTCACCCCCTCAAATGTACCAAGCACCATCGATGAGCATCAGTGCAGCTCATTTCCATCTTCCACATAAGCCCTGTGACTGACAACCTCCCTTTGACAGAAGAACTGCTCACTTCCTCCTCTGTGCTTATATTTTATTGTCTGGCTGTATTGCTTGTGGGGTTATTTCTTCTGTACGATTGTGGATTGTGAACAAATGAGCCGTTCTATTTCCCTTTCGTTTCTCCCCTTGGCCATTGAAGTGCCAGCAATGGGTCAGGGCTCAAAAATAATATTTACTTTATGGTCAATAGATATATGAAAAATGTCCTGCCTCACTGGAAAGCCAAAGAAACACAGACTTAAAATAGACATTAAAAAAAAAATCTGCTAGATTTGGTGAAAACAAAAGCATCAGTAAGAGGCTGGGAACATCATGCTTTACATTTGGTGAGGATCTGGATATAAACTCAAACTTTCTGAGACATAACTTGTGAAATGTATTAAGACTTGTAGTTACAGTAATGTCATGTGAGTCAGCAGTCGTGTTTCTGGGAATTTAGTCAAAATAAACAGTTAAGAAATTGATACATGCCACTTTCAATAGTGAAAAGCAGGGACTGTCTACCGGTAGGGGAGTCCTCAAGTCAGGTGTGCTGGACTGAAGCAACCCAGTCAGATCAGTCAGTAAACACGACCTAGGGAAGAATATTTCTTAATAATACATATTAAAAGTGATGCTATATCTTGAATGAAAACAGCTGGCAACAAAAATCATGTTAGCACATGAGGTTGGGGGTGGGATGGGATACATAGGTTTCAGGAGAAAAACCCTGGGAAAGTGAACATCAAGAATTTAGTGGTGGTCATCGGCTTGGTGGGCGATGAGTGATCCTGCCCATCTTTAGCTGTTTTTTTGGAAGGATGATATTTGTGTAAGGTCAAAACAAGGTGGACATACACTCATTTTAGTGAATAAGCATCTCCTCTCAAAGGATATAGTCATATAGTCTCTCTCTGTCTTTCCACTTTTCAGAACCCAGGACCCTGTACATGCAGGGCAAATGCCTCACCCCTGAAGTATTCTCCAGCCATTCTCTTTGGAGTCTGTTCTCTGCCTATCCCTCCTTCCCTCCCTCCCTGTCTCTCCTTCCCACCCACACACAGATGAGCCTTGAACATGTATTTTGGTTACAGTTAGTTTAATACAGTATTCATGTCCTTAGGAACGATCACCTTCTTCAATCTAGCAAGCTCAGGCAGGCTCATCCACAGACATACAGGGGTGGCCTCTTAAACTTTCCGTCAGTTTTATTTCTCAGAGACAAATCCCCCCCTGGAGCCACCTACCCTGCAGCTCATAGCCCTTCACTGAGGGAAGTCAGGGCAAGTGTATCTGGAACCCTACTCCCAGCCTTGGAGTTTGTCTGGAATTTTCTCCCATTAGTGTTTTTATATCCATGGCCCACTACTGCCTGAGAATGTATGCCCCGAGAGTGTAAGCCTTTTGAAAGATGCTTTAAGCCCCCCAGCTTCTCCTGGAGTCCAACGCTGGGCCTGTTCCTCTTGGTTTCCTTTGGGGTTGCCATTGGGTGGTTTCTCCCTCACTCCCCCAGATATGACTTTCTTACTTTGTTGACTTTTTTTTCTCTGTGTTCTTGTAGGAAAATAGTTTGTGGTTATAGACTGAATAGGAGAGATTTGGTTGCTAATATGAGATTCCCTGTTACATAAGTCTTGGCTCTACCTATTTGTGGAGGGAGAGAGTTGTGGAAATTATTAGGCCAGCTGTCTTTGTACTAAGGGAAAGGGCATGTGCAATTCTTATTGTTCTAAAGTAATGAGTACCAAGAATCTGTAAGTAAAACAAACAAACAAAAAACACCACAGTGCTCCTTCTCAGTGAAAGGTCTCGGCTTAAATACACAACACACAGTCAGAGACAAGACAGCAGGCTAGCCCCTGAGCACGCATATGATTTGCATATTTCTGAGGGCAGTTGTACAAGTGAGGAGACACACACACACACACACACACACACACACACACACACACACACAGAGAGAGAGAGAGAGAGAGAGAGAGAGAGAGAGAGAGAGAGGGTGACCTCATCTTTTCTAGATAGGTCTAATAAATCTACTTACTCCCGACACTGATGCTCTAAAGTATTTTATAAGATGATTGCACTATCAAAAATTTACAGAAAAAGGTAAAAAGTGAGGAAAAGGCAACATTAGAGCCTTCATGCTACAGAGCTCTGCACGGTGTGTATCAACTGATTCAAAATCTTTGGGCCTCTTTCCCGGTCCCTCACTACTTACTTCTTTTTTCTTATTAAAGACAAATACAAGACCTTCAGATCCAGTACAAGAGAACATTTATCTTTCCACAAGCTGTTCACCTGGCTCTTTTTGTCTGTCAGATAGCAATTAAAGCCACCATTGGCCATGTTCTTCCTTTTTCAACAGGTCCATATATTATCCTGAACAGTCTCCTAGACCCCACTGCATCATTACATCTAAAGAGAAAGAACTAAAGCCTCAAAAAAGGGGTTAAAGTGTGTTACCCTTCAGCATGTGAAGAGTTAAGACTTGATTCCTCCAACATGCACACTACACAGCTCTTCTGAGCGGCCACTATGAACAAAACAAATGTGCCCGGTACGTGGCCCTGTCAACCCGAGACAGTGTCTTCCTTGCCAGATGTGACCTGATTGAAAGTGCTGTCACCCAGAGACAGGTTTCTTTTCTCTTCCAATGCATGTAATTTAGTATGTTTACAGCAACATCATTATAGTGGCTATTGACAAAAGATACACTCCAAATGGAATCCTGTGGACGGTTCTACCATGATGGCCATCTGTCCAGTCTCTGTTTTCTTACTTTTGACAGAGAAGAGGAAATGAACCGAAGGAGATTATGATTTTCTTCCTGATGAAAGTCTCACTGGAGATACGCTGAGTCCATACCATACATTACAATACTTGCATTTCTTGCTTTGTTTATTGCAGGCAGATGTTCATTTCAGTTTGTTACCAACTCAACACTGAACTGTGGCTGTTCAGCGTCCACAGAACAAGAGCAAATGTTTGACTTGACAAGGTCAGTGAGAACCATCTCTCAATGTGACATGAGTTGGACTCTGCTGCAGACTAAACATTTTCATGGAGAAGGAGAAGGTGACACAAAGGAGGAGAAATGACTTACTCCCTCTAGATGATAGGTACTCTAACTGCATATCTAAATGATAACTAATAGAAAAAGCAATTTCCCCCAAACTGAATAAAAGTCAGGACAAGTAGAATGGATACGGACAGGCATGTAAGCAAATGTTTTTTTGGTTTTTTTTTGGGGGGGTAGGATAGCTCCCTTTCATTTCCAAATGCTCTCCTTCCCTTTGGCTGTAACTTATACCTAAACTAATCGTACTGACCAGTATCGCTGTCATCCTAGACTCAGGGAATGCGCTGACCCTGCGTGTTACCCAATGTTGAGTCAACAGCTTTTCTTCTGTCACTGTGGATTGTGTGATCAATGTGACCTGGTGGGATCTGTCTTTCACTTTTAGCTTTGCAAAAATAAAAGAGGTCTCTCAGGTGGGGGGTGGGGGTAGGGGCAAGCAGCTCACTGTTCTCTGTGAAATGCAAACCTTTACTTCCAGAACATTCCATTTTAAGGCACTGGCATCCTCCTGTCGCTCAGTGGTCACTTGGGGATGGCTCAGGAGGAGCCCAGCTCATGTTGGAATAACCATAACTTTTATGTGGCCAAAAATAAAAAGACATTCCTTATAAAAGGGTAGGATTTTATTTTCTTCCTGTTCCTTTATTCCTAAGGACTTTTAAAAACAGATTATTTTTTCAAAGTTAAAGTCAAGACCAATAAAGCAAACAAAAGAACAAAGCCAAGCCCCCCCCCTCTGTTCTCTTGTTTCCCTCCCCTTGTTCTCTTGTCGTTGATTGTGTATCTGCACTTACAAGGCGCTAAAACAAAGAGGACAGCCAGTCAATGCATTTAAGCTTTAAAATGCTCTTTCACTCAAAAGATGAGATACATTTTTGAAGAAAAAAAAAATCTAAGCATAGTTGTATTCAAAACCAAGTTAAACTTCATATAAATCACATTTGGAATGGAAACAATGGGAGGTTTAAAGGACCTGCTAGGCTCCTATGACCTAATATTAGTAGAGGCAGGTTGAGGAAGAAAACTAGAAACTCCTAAACTAGGGAAAGGATGTGAGTCAAAGCCCTTCGGAAAGGCAGCTTCTCTACAAGTGGCAGAAAAGCTGTGATATTCCTGAGGCTACAGGCTACGCACGCTTGTATTGTGGTAGAGGAGCTGGCAGTGGTGATGTGAAGACTGTCAGGCAGGCTGTTGTTCAGGCTGCCAGCCACACAACAACTGGAACTTGATTCCCAGTATCCACCTGGGAAGGCAGGCACAGGACTTGTCTGGGCTGGCAATCACTGACCCACTGTCCGGGTGAATGTGAGACGGCTAGAGAGGGAGAGCAACGTGAGCATAGGGCGAGGCACAGACGCGCTCCACACCAGACTGACTCATCTTTAAAATGCTAAACATCTGGCAGAGCAGCTGCAGACAGTCAGGCAATTAATTCCTGAGCAATCAACAGAGCCAACTGAAATTGATTAGAAAGTGCACCTGAGATCCTCAGAGGGCTGAAGAATAGGATAATGGACCCAGAACAAAGCCTATGAAACAAGGACAAGGAGACTGGAATCAAGAGCAAGCATCTATAAATAACCAGTTATAAATCTTGGGAGTGAAAAATACAGTCACAAAAGTTAGTTGTTTTTTTTTTTTTAAAGTGGACCATCCCCACTTTATTACTACTAGGTCCTGCATCATGACACACACACGTATAGTAATGAAATAAGCCTTAGAGTTGAAAAATCAAAGACAGAATTTATAAATTAGAGAACACAATGGAGATGAAGATGAGAAAGAATGAGCCAAAAACAAAATAAAAGCAGCCATGAAGGCTAGTAAAAAAAAGTTCTAGCACACACATTTGTGTGTGTATATGCACAACTCTATGTGGATGTGTGTGTATGTATGAATGCATGCATACTTCTGTATCTGTGTGTGGGTATATGTATATGTATGTATGTACGTCTCTCTGTGTTTATGCATGTCTCTGTATGTCTGTATATGGGTTATGTGTGTGGGTATGTGTGTGTATATGTATGTATATGTTTGTCCCTGTTGTATGTGTATGTGTGTGGGTTATATGTATAGGCATGTGTGTGTAGAAATAGCAAAAGAACACATTTCAGATTTTAAGTCTCATATCTTCTGATACATTAAAGAGAAATTCAAGAAAATCAAGGATACATTGTTTTTAAATCAACTAGTAAAAAGAGGCAAGCTTCCCTTGAAGGAAGAATAATCCAAACTAAGAAATGACCGGCAACAATTAAGGCAGAGATCCATCCCCAGAGGAAAGAAAAGGAACAAAAGAACCCATAGAATGGAATGAGACACTCTGGAAGAATTTAGAAAGATGTAACTTTGTGAAAGAAATACTAGCCAAGTGGGGCTTTCTGGTACATATCTGCAGTGACAGTAACTTGGGAGGATTCGTCAAGAGAATGTGGTGGAGAGCCTGGCTGGGCTAACAAGACCTCAGCCATCTTGGGCAAGAGAGCCTACCTCAAGCTGAACTAAACAAGCCAAGTCAAACCTACCACCATACAAAAGCAGCATGAGAAGGAAGTAGGAAGTTACAAGGAATCAAAGAAGGAAAGTTGGAAACTATATGATGTCTACTGAACCCCTAAGTGACAAAAATAAAAATGTCCAAGGTCAAGAAGAGAAGATTTGAATTTAGCACAACCGTTAAATAATGATGAGGTTGTGGAAAGGTCAAGATATAGCTGTTAGGTTGTTCTATTGCTGTGGCCACGACCCCTGCCTGCAGGGGCTCCAAAGAGCCTCTGACGTTTATCTTTAAGGCATGTCTACCTTTAAAATCCCCAACCATGTGGGAGACTTCCTCTTTTTCTCTTCCTCTCTGACCTCTATACACACTCTCTCTCTCTCTCTCTCTCTCTCTCTCTCTCTCTCTCTCTCTCTCTCTCTCTCTCTCTCTCCTCTTTTCCGCTCCTCCCTCCTCCTCCTTAATAAATCTAATATGGCTCCCTTGGCAGCATACTGGCGAATTCTTTCATGTGCACAATGCTAACAATAGCGACTGTGTAGACAGGCCCCTGTCTTATCCTTGAAGAAGACTAAGATAGTGAGTTCATTCATTATTGTTAGAAAAAGACCTAATTTTGCTATAAAAAAGTTAGAATTGTCACTTTAAAAAAATAATATGAATAAAATCTACAGTGTTTGAACAAGTACAGGAACCTGAATACCAAGAGGTGGTGCTTGTGGGGGTCGCATGGAGAAAGCAAACCCTAGTACAAAGTAAAAGAGAAGCAGTGGTGGCCACAGCCACGGTACACTGTAAAAGGTTTGGATGTCGTAGGTTGGACAATGGTCTTCACAAAATGTCCATGTCTTAATTCTTGGTGTCTGAAAGGTTATCACAAGAGATTGATTAAGGATCTGGAGATGCAGGGATTATCCTGGACTACTGGTCTGGACTCAGTGTAATCATAAGGATCCTGTAATAGAGGCTGGAGGAGCAGACCCAGAAAGAGAAGATGCACTGGACATCAGCCAGCAAGAGGGATGCTGCTGGCTTTGGAGAGGGAGGGAGGGGTCATGAGAAGTTTTGCTGGTGGCAGGGAAACATATCCCCTCCTAAGGTCATCAAAAAAAAAAAAAAAAAAAAAAAAAAAGGCAAGCTTATTTAGAAAAATCACCTCTGACATCAGCAACAGAGAATTAGTATAGCTTCTGATTTAGATGCAGAGTCTGTCATTAGCTAGCTAAAACTCCAGCTCAGGGCTGGAGAGGTACGTCCATGGTTAAGAGTCTTGTTGCTCTTGAGAAAAAGTCAAGTTTGGTTCTCAGTGCCCATACTGGGTGGCTCATAACTGCCTATAACTACATCTCCAGGGAATCTAAACCTCCACACATCACACACATACACACACTACAATAAAACTCAACCCTATTTTATTTAATTTATTATAGAAAAATCACAAAAATGGAATTAAAAGATATATCAGGTAGACAGCAATTTAAAATTATTCTCATAAAAATAGATTTTAACTCAGAAATGATAAACGGGCATTAAAATGAATAATATTAAAAAGGAGTAATAGGAACAAATAAAATTCACAAATTTATATACCTTTATCAATTTGCTTTGAAATACATGTAGTGACAATTGATACAAGGGAAATGAATAGGCACCTTTTGATAAAATTTTGAATGAACAATATACTTATGAGATTGACTTGATAATATAAACACACAGATACATGGTCTAGTGCACTCAGTAATTAAGTAATCTATATTTTGGAGGGTGTCAAATGGAGTATCTATAAAAACTTACCACATGCTTTGTCTCTCAAAGACCACAATTAGAGTATGTTTATTTAAGCTGTGTGTTCTGACTTTAATGTAAATAAAATTACTCATTTAAAACCCAGGATAAGGAAAATTTTTAAGTTAAAACTACCTACCTACATTTAACTCACAAAGAGAAAAGCATAAAGATGCTCTCAGACTTAGACTAACAAATAAGATACTGAAAATGAAAACATGTATGATGTTACACATACCTAGTGTTACATAAAGAAAATGCTTATAAGCTCTGATGTCCTACCAGATTGAAATTGAAATTCAATAAGCTCTGATGCTCTACCAGATTGAAACTGAGTTCAAATGAAGGTGTTTGAACAAGAACACAATAATGGTAAAGAAATTAGGTGTAAGACCAAGAGCAGAAATCAGCAAATGAACTTTTTCAATCAATAAACATAAGAGGTTTTATTTTTATTTATTTATTTTTAGAGTCACAGGAAAACTGAGTGGGAGTCTCAGAATTCCAATGCAGTTTCCCTATTCTCAAACAGGGAGGGCGGGGCTGGAGGGGAGATGGGGGAGGAACACCGTGGACCAGTGTTGGGAGCCTGCTGCAGCACCGTGGGAGGAGCGCTGTCTACACAGTCTGTGGCTTCTAGACTTTCTGCTAGTGTTTCTGCAGTCTACCTCAGTGCCTTTCCTAGCCAGTAAAAAGACAACTGGCTTTCTTAATGTGAAAATAGTTACTACTCACACAATGTATAAAGTATCTACTTAGATGGATGAAAGACCTAAGGGTCAACACTGTTCAGCTATGCCTTGGAACACAGGCCATATGAGGAAAGGCTGTGCTGTGGAGGTCCAAGGAGAGAAAAGGGTCAAAGATGAGGTAAAGCATCTTTGAAAGACTACAAAGCCCCATTGTAAGCAGTGGATCAGTGTACACAATGATTAACACCCAAAAATAATTGGTAATAGATAATTGGCAGCAAAGAATTCTAAAATAAAAAAATTCTGAACCTCAATGATAACAAAGGAAATACAAATAAAACTCTGGTGACATACCACTTCAGGTTCATGGTGGCAAGAACTTAAGAACCTGACTAGTCTATATCTTAGGTATTGCAGAGAAAGCTCAAATACTTCTGGAAGGGCACACTGATACAATTTCTTTGGACTCAACAATGCTACACCTTGGTGTTTGTCCACTCTGCATAAACTCCATGTTATCATTTATGTGTACAAAGTGACAAGGGTTTTGTTCATTGAAACACTGTTAACATAACCCAGTTGTCAACTTGTAGGGGAAGAAGCAATCATAATATCAGTAAACTGGATACACACAGCTAAGCTGAGCAAACATATATGTGTGTGAGCATGGATAGCTGTTGGAACACTTGGATAATATTTTAAAGCAAAAAAATCATCATATAGTATTTATAAATATTATTATGTACTAAAAATGAAAGTATGGCTTGAATACATACCAAGTTTATGATATGGTTGTCTTCAAGCCAAGAGAAAGTAAACAGCGCTGGTCAGGATAAAATAAAATAAAATAAAAATCTCTCTGCCATTTTGATGTCCACTGATCAGGCAAAATGAAGCAAAACAGAATCCCATGAAAAAGGTCTTCAGTCAAACCACTGGGGACAGAACCAGAACTTAGCTGGTCTTTACCTCTGTTCCTGCCATCTTATGGTGATTACAATAGATTTGTAGTAGATGTAATATTATCTATCGAATAGCAATTATAAATAATGAACATTTGTCACAATGAATTTCATCATTCTGTCACCAGGATAACTGCCACACCTGTTGCTAAGTGCTGAAAATGAAGTGTACAGACTATTGTCACTGGAACGAGACAGATACATAAAGAACTACAAGAAGAAATGAGTGAGGGTCCTGCCTAGGTAAGGAAATGGTTTGTCCAGTTCAGTGCCTGAAGCTCAGAAATGTGAATGAATGCCCTGACCTCCTCTGCTGCATCATGGTGTGGTGCAATGATCAGCCAACAAAAAGAGATGTCTTATAAGAACCATGTTTGAATGAGGCATCAAAATTTCCTTTCTCAGGGTCCAAGAATCCTAAGTATTAAACCACAGTGGCTTCTCACTTGGATCACAGAGGCAAAGGCCGCTGCAAAGTTATATCACAGCCAGTTGACTCCCAGGGTCTCACTGATATCTGAACAGAAGGCTTGTACCAACTGTAGCCAAGGCGAAATTAGAGTCATGAGTGTAAGAAAAAAAGATTCCAGATGCTCCAAGCAAACGCTAAACAATGTTCTTGTTTTTCCTAACCAGAGACACCCAGGAAAAAAAAGGCATATGTACTCCACATGAGTGCTGTTGTTCTCGGGGTCCTGGGGATCTCCCCAGGCTCACTTTGTTTCTGCTGCTCAGAGTGAACAAGGGGAATCTATCTTCCTGACATTTCTGTCAGGACAAGCTACATTCTGTCCAAAGAGCCTTTTCCTCACTGAGATTCTTTATCCTTCTACGCTTAAGGCAATTTATACTATTCTATTTCCCCAAGAAAGTCCTCTCCCTGGCTGCCCTCAGGGCAGGTTGGTATTCCAGGTCTTGGGTTTTAAACTTGAAACGTCCCCCACATAGTCCTGTGTTTGAACATCTGAAAGGCATTGCTGTTTGGAATGGTTACAGAACCTTCAGGAGGTGGCATCTCACTGGAGATAGTTTTATAGCCTGGCTATCAAATTCTCCACTTCCTGTGTGCAATACAATGTGATCTGGCAGTTTCTGGCTCCCATTGCTGTGTACTCTGGCTAGACATCACATCCTTCACATTACAGTGAACTCTGGCTCTCTAGAATTGTAAACGAATGAGTTGCTTTTCTCAGGGTATTTTCATAGCAACAAAAATAAAAGCAACACAGCAGGTGTTTTAAAGCAATGGAGATCCACTACTCCTTGGGTTCATCATTTTTAAAAACCCAGTATAAGTTAAAATTGTACAGATATATAAATGTATATGCATATACCATGTATATATTCTTCCATTCCAAACTCTACAAAGAGGTCTTAGTTTTTAAAAATCCTTTTTTTAAAAATCTAGTATATATTTCTGGGACGTTAAATTTTTCTCTAAACTGTCATTGAATTTCCTGATGTCACTTTGAGGGAGGGCTTTCTATTTCCTTCTTCTGATCCCTCTAGCAGAACGTTTCTTGCTAAGGGAAAACAGAATCACAGTGGTGGCCATGAAGTGTGTGGCCCTGCAGGCAGCCGGTGGACAGCAGGGAGTGTCTGGGGAAGGATGACATTTGCTGACAGAGGAAAGAAAGGAACCCCTCCTATCAGGACAGCTCGCAAAGAGAGACTGTGGGGTTTCCTGAATCCGTAGCAGGCTTGAGGAGGAAGCAGATAACTATTAGTTAAGACTCTTTCCTAATGCTTGGCAGTCCAAGAATGGATTTGAAGGCTTGGCATGAAACGTCAGATTGAAATTTAACAAAAAGTATTTCAGTTTCTCTCAATTTTCTAAGTTGCCATAATTCAACTTATGTAACCTTAATACATGTTTATCAGAAAATTCACAAAACCCCAGCTGCCACACAAAAGGAATTAGTTTCCACCTATAATAACTATGGCTGTGACCACTTCAGCCTTGTCCTAAACTTGACCAATGGTTTGCAGGAGCAAATGGAACCAGAACACACGCAGCAGATTGCTTATTTCACACACTTGACTCTGATGTAAGAAAATATCAGACCATTGAGGTGTGGGCTCATGAAACCTGGGTGGGATAGAGAAAAGTCCTGCTAGGAAACCAGGTGGGTCATTCACTATACACTTATAGTAATAAAGAAAAAGATAATGTAAGTAGTTTCTGTGTGTTGAAATATAACAAAATTGCCATAAATCTAGGAGCTGGAGGCATGGCTCAGCCGTTAAGACATGGACCTAGGTGGCTAACAAACATCTGTAACTCTATCTTCAAGGAACTTTGTGTTATCTTCTAGATTCTTTAGGCATGTGCATACATGTGCATGTATGAGCACACATGCATATACTCATACACACACATACACAGACCCACCACTACCACCACCACCAACAATGAAACTTTTTGAAAAGAAAAGTAAAATTCAGAGAGATCAGTGACTGGGAGGGAACAGGTGCTGAGGGTCTGGAGCTTTCTCAGGTCCCTAGATCCCCCCCCCCATCATCCTCAGGCCCTGCAGAGTCCACCTCTAGGTTCTAGCTGGGTCATATTGGACCAGGAACCAACCAACAGTTCCTAGGCAAAACTTCATGATTTCTATCAAATGCAATCATGAATTAATTGGGCAAATAGTGTAAGAATTCCTGGCACTTCACATAGCTGAGCCAACTCAGCTCAGGTGAGATACACCTTGTACGGAGGCACGCCCCTGGGCGTGGCTTTGTAAACCCATACACACCTCTTCTCTTAAAAGAGACCTGGTGCACGTTTGGGGTCTCTCTCTCTCTCTCTCTCTCTCTCTCTCTCTCTCTCTCTCTCTCTCTCTCTGTCTCTCTCTCTCTGTCTCCTGACTTCTGTCCTGCTTCTCTGCTTCTGCACCTGCTTGGGAACTCTCTTAAATAAACTCTCGTGTGGCCTTGGTAGTGTGTATCTCTTTTCACGTGAGAGGCTAACAAATAGTAGTGTGGATATTTGTTAGATATTTAATAAATCCTGAAATATCAGAGGCAACACACAGTCAAATCCTAGGCAGAGAGCTCAGGAAATTCTTGATCCTTGAATACAAGGATAAACAGCTGAGAATCACTCACTCACACCTTTAATCTCAGCACAGGGAAGGCCAGGAGTGGTGATCTACACCCTTAATCCCCTAACTCCATAGACAGAACTTCTTCTGTTTCGGTGAGTTCAAGACTATATGCCTTTAATCCCAACCTGGATGGGATAGGGTATATAAGGGCTCTAGAAACCCAGCAGAAGGAGAAGCAACTGTTAGAAGTGACAGACAGGCAGAAGTAACCAGGAGTGAGGCTGAGGAAGTTGCAAGACAGCAGGGTGAGAATTGACTGTGGTGCTTCCTTTCTCTGATATTTCAGCCTTCCCCTGATATTTGGCTCAGAGTCTTCTTTTCTTACAACCCAAATTTGTGCTACTTCATAGTAGTGAATGTTTTTTCTTGCTAGGACTAATGTTCTCTAGACAAAATCCACAAGATCTTGGGGCCTCATGTTGAGAAGAGTTTTTCTTTTTTTTTTTTTTTTTAAAGATGAAAATGGCTACCTTGACAAGGAATAAGGAAAATGATAAAATGAATCATCATGATGAGTATGAATAAAGGCTGCTAATTGGAACCAATTTTTGAGAGTGGATAAAATGATAATTCTTCTCAATAGTGATTGTTATAAAATCAATAATATTTGATCCTTCAGAAATATCTGAAAATGTTGACATGAAATGGTAGCTCTCATTCAAACCCAATATTATTTCTTTTCTTGGAACAACAAACAAACAAATAAAAGAGCTTGTAGGTGACTGGCATATCTAAATTATAGTTATAAGAGATGAAGGTCTGAGATGAGACTCATTTTAACATATAGATCTTTGCATTGCTTCTTTCTTAATTTCCATTTTTGGCATTTACTATCTTTTATGTGGAGACCAGAAGAGGGTGCTGGATCCCTTGAAGAATGGAGCAAGCCATCCAGCTGGGGAGCTGGGAACTGCACTCAGCAAGGACTCTTAACTGTGGAATCATCCCTCTACATCCTTATAAATTGTATTTAAATACTCTCCAAAGAAAGGGGAGGGCAAAAATAGGATAAACATATCAAAAAAATGTATATCTAAGGGGAGTCTAATGAGAAATGATTGCAGCTACAGAAACAATGCTCTTTAGAGGGCTTGGAGCTGGGCCTTAGGTGTGTTTAGTGATAGACAGCTAAAGCTGGTTGCCTCTGAAGCATCTTTACATATGAATCATATGTGTCTGCCTGCTTGCCGGCTATGTATTGAGCTTCTTGATTATCAAAAGGATTATAATAAAGAGAATTAAGGAGGGGATGACATGGTTTCATTCTGCTTAGCCATGTAAATCTCTGCTTCTGGCACTCATTTTTTAAACACATGTTGCAAAAACCAGGACACTGGACATAAGGCAAAGCTGTGATGACCCAGGACTTACTCACCATGCGAGCCCGAAATAATGCTGGGATGAAGGACTGGTTAGATAGCTGGAGAATTCTTGAAGTGTCCTTCAGGACGTAGATATTGCCAAAGTCAACCTGAGTGGGATGTATGAAGATAACTGGGCCTTCTCCGATGCTCAGTATATGACACGCCTGAGTTCCACAAGAGAAAAAAAGACAGGCCCAGGTAAAATGGCTGCCCTTAAGAGGAATGAAAACAAAGGCTTCTAGTCTCCTCTAACAAAACAGAGGAGTCACCAAGGGTGCTGATGTGAGATGACATCTCTCCACTGGTCAGAGGGACATAGAGCTGAGCATGTGTAGTCAGAAATGTCTGTCTAGCCTGCAATACCTTCCTGAGATGGTCTGCTTTTCTGGGCCAGCCCAGGGCCACACAGTAGAGAAAGTCAGACTCTTGGAGACACATGTCTCTCTCAGCCCTTCAGTCTCAAGAACATGGAACATGGTGTTAAGGATCAGAGTCAGATGTGTCTGAGTTTGATACCCGGTTCTGTCATTGCAATAACAGCTGACAGGCAGAGCAGATGCACACAGCTGTACAGGTAAGCATTGAAATCTACATTTTGAACTATGTGGGCGGGCCCTTGTCTTTCCTAAAGCACCAGCTGCCTTCTCACCAGGTGCATCTGTGCAGGGGGTGGAGTAGTACAATGAGCCGGGAGGGGTTGCTGGCCTGCTGTGGATCACTATAACACCTTATGCAGAAGTGGTCAAGGAAAAGCTTATCGCACTGTGCTCTCTGGGCATTCAGAATCAGCTCAAAGGACACCACCAGCTTCCAAGTAAGAATGCCCAGGGAAACGACCTCTATCAAGACTGGAAATGTATTAGTTCAGCTTAAGCAGCAGTGTTCACGGTTCCTCTCTACCTTGCTCAGAGACTTTAGGGTCTCTGGCAGGTAAACTTGGGTGACAGTTGATGTGGTTGCTCTATAGGAAGAGATCTGGGGAGTCGGGTGTGAAACTGATCTTGCAGCCTGTAGATGACTGAGTGATGACAAAACTTGGCTTTGCTCTGAGAACAACTGAGGAGTTTGTTAAACATACAGAAATGTTGACCAAGGAGAGGCACTAACTATGTGCATGCTCGTGCATGTGTGTGTTTGTGTGTGTGCACATGTGCATGCATGTGAAATTTTTGGTACCCAAGTTAGGCTTAGAGCAATTACAACTTCTGGGTGTACCTGCATGTAGTTTTCCTAGGTAATGTCACACGTCAGTTTTACTACTGTAGAATGAAAACAAAGTCCTGTAACTACAGAAACCAGAGGATATACAATGATGACATGTCATCAACAAAGAAGATAAACACTCTATTAGGGAGCTTGTGATTTCAATTGTGATTCTAAAAACTGACTCACCAGAGGGGTGTCTTGGCTCCCGAAGACCGAGATGTAAACTGTGGATCTGTGTTCACCACTAACCTGGGTCTCCAAGGCTAATGGTATGTGCACGGTGCTGTGGGGGGAGATGACCCCACAGGGGGAGGGGCTGGAAAGCAGTACAGCGGGTGTGTTGTTCTCATATAGCTACAGAGACAAGCCAGAGATAAACAAACCATAGTCAGAGGAGAACACATGTCGTATTGGTTTATTTGAAAACAACTGCCATCCTATGTCCATGGAGTCACTAGAAATATCTTATCATAGTTTGTGGAATAAAGACCCCAATGTATCCAAAAGGAGGTAAGGTCAAGTGGAATGTGTGAGACAAAAGATCCTAAGTTCCCAGTACAGTGAGATGCAGAAATGAGCATAACGGGCATTCTGGACACCAGCCTTCCACGGCCAAGGTCCACAGCTGGGTCCCTTGTGTCTTCAGGCTTCACTTCCCAGTGCCTCAGACCTTTGCACCCCATTAATGGAAGCCATGCCACCAGCGACTCCTGAGCGCATGGTCCTTGTCCCTCCTGCAATCCCTTGCTCTTGTGATCTCCTCCTCAGTCCACTGTTCTCCTTGACCTGCCTCAGGGACTTTTTCTGGAATTTGCTCCAGTTAACTCAAAGCCAAAAGCCATAGAGCTGGGTGGGGCCTTGATCCGAGAGCATCCAGTGAAGTCTTTTTCTCTAGCCCATGACCATCTGCATGTTCATTTTCTCTATGGATGGACTAGACAGATTTTGGAGGCTGGTTTCTTTTTTACAAACTTAGTTTCTGGCCCAACGCTTACCCTGTAGGTCTGGGTGACTCTGAAAACCTTACTGGAGAGGCCTTAGCTCTCAGCAAAAAAAGGCACAGCATGCAGCCTTCACCATTCTGGGACATCCCTACCTTTTCTGCATCTGGTCTGACCTAACATAGCTTAATACACTCTATCTTTGTGTATTATTCCTATGCTAAGCTCCCTGGAGCCTGAGAAAAGAGGAAAAAAAAAGCCTGTGATATTAATCTTTATTTAAATATTGATATTTTGTCTGCTATAATTTTTTAAAAATTATTTTAATTATCTTAGAAAAATTACTAAGTATCTTGATGACTGAGTAAGCTTTACCTTCAATTTTGCACCCACGGCAGGTTCTACTTGGTTCCCAACTCCCCGGTGTTGACAGTGCTTCCCTGGACCCTGGGTACAGGCTCTGCTCTGAGTCTTTGGGATGGCCATGCACAACACAAGGCCCTCCTCCTCTGCTGCTGGGTCTGTTGGATATGTCCTGTAGTTTGGTCCCTTGTTCTGCTTGTCTTAGAGAAGCCCACATAATAATTCCTCTCTTACATAATAGACCTTTGACTCATGAAAGGAAGCCATTTTGAACTGGATAAGCCTTCTCTGTTCAGTTGAAACACCCAAGTTGGCTCTTCTTATGACTTAGATTTGCCGATGACACAGGCCACATTTTGGTGACTCTAGACATGATGTTTTCCTTCCCAAGTTTTCATTACAGGAGATTACAAGATCTGAAGATAAAACTCTGGACCAGTGGCAACAACTATGTTCTTTTAGTTGTATTTCTTGGGTGCAGCTCAGATCTTTATTGGTTCTATGGCCCCACAAAACACTTAACTTGAACTTGGAGCCAAATAAAGCTCACTAGTGGTTTGAATGAGAAATGGTCCTCCTGGGATCAGGTATTTGGACACCTAGTCCCTAGCTGGTGGTGCTATTTTAGGATGTGAAGGTTTGCTTGAGGTGGTACCCCACTGGGGATTTGTAGCCTCACTCTACCCTAGTTAATCCTTTTGGCTACCTGTGTGTTGAAATGTGTTCAACTAACTTTTGCTGCGGCTGCCTGCTGCCATGCCTCCCTGCCATGATGGGCTCTTACCCACTGGAACTATAAGCCAGACTAAGCAACTTCTTTTATAAGTTGTTTTTTGTCATGATGTTTTACCATAGCAACAGAAAAGTAAGTAATAAAACCTCCCAATTACCCCAACCCCCACCCCATGAATTTATATTGTAGTCTGTATGCATCGAGCTAAATTTAAAACCTAAATACATTCTTGGTAAACTGTATGTCATTAGTGACCTTCTGTTACTCTAGTCTACAAAATGTCTTTCTGAATTTTCTACATATGTGACCTGTTTGGTTCCCCATGTAACCTGGTTTACACGTAGTGGTGTGTGGAAGGATATAGTTCATAGGCATTAAGACACAATCTTTCTTCCTGTGTAACCCCTAGCTTTCTGGTTCAAATGATCTATTAATAAACCTTTCATTGCCATATCTTGGTGATGCTATTCAGCCATGGCCATGAGCACAAATGAAACCTCTCAGCTCATTTCCCAAGCTTGGTTAATTCACAGACAATTATTTGCAGGTGCACTTCTGCACGTTGCCTTAATTGACACTTTCCCTTCTTTATCAAGGACAATTTCCCTGGGAAATTAACAACTGTTTACACCTGCAGGTGTTCATTCACACGGACAGCAATCCAGCTGTGGCTTCCTAACACAACACCCAACTCATCTGAGGGTTAAAATCAGAGGCACAGGAAGTCATGGGCACAGGAGTATGGCTTCTCAGAAGGATGCCTCTTTCTTCTTGACAGAGTCCACAGGAAGAAAGCTCAACACTGAAGAAAGATAAAGTGACTCACCTGGGGCAGGACCTTATAGCACCCGGGAAGGTCATCATGATTGACAAGCTGGATGGTCTTTTCATATGGGTACTTCAGGAAGCAGCGTCCAAAGTTCACCTCTGTGGTCACTAACTGGAGGGTAGGCACAACACACCTGCTCGAAAGAGCCCATTAAACAATTCAACATGGAGAGCTTGTTTACACTGGAAAGGCAGAGTCCTAAGCTAAATGCATCTGTCACTGTCTCAAGGTAGCTTTTTCTCTAATAACTGTAATAGTGGGCACCGTGGGGTGCAACTGGTCATTTCAACTCTTCTGTCCTATTCTCTCTTAGCCCCCACTCGCCATTAGTTAATAAGAAAAGAACCAGAGGATACCTCCTTAAATAGCCACCTTTACTGGGCAGTGACAACCCTTTCCATTGATTTTTCAGTGTGTCCCTCCTCTGTGAAGGACACCATAGCCAAGTTCATTAGGGTAGTGGGTCTGTGTCTGTGTCTGATAGGGCCAATGGCAACTACACGGAGTCTTAACTAGTTGAAACACTTTGGATGGGTCACAAAGCCTCCAAGGATTAACAAAGCATGAATCATTTAAAAAACAACAATAATTCTACTCCTATGCTGGGTAGCTGGGGTGAGCATGCTCCTGCAGCTCAGCCCAGGATGGGGCTATGTCAGGCTTCTTGCATGCAGCCCTATGTTAATGTTGTTCTATAACTCAGGGACTTGAGCTTTATTTCATGTCTACAGCTCTCAGTGTCTAACCTGCCCTAGGTCACCGGCCCTGTGACATGAGGCACAAAATACAAAGATGAAGAGGACTCCTACAGAGGAGCCCAGCTTAATGCTGACCTCACAAAGTCCAACCTGTGGTACTCAGAGTCAGCTGCTTTCTGTCTCACCTCTCACTCCCCTAGGGAGTAAAAGGGAAATAATTCTGGAGACTGGATGACATTATTCAGTGGGGCTGTGAGTACTTATGGTGGTGTAGGGAATCCAGGAGAGTGTGACTGCATAGCAAGAGCGGATGAAGCTGGGGTGCGGGCTGCAGACAGTCCCTGAAGATGATACATATGGGAAAGGATAACAGGAAAGGACCTCTCTTTAACCTGATGCTGGTTTCTGAGCAGGGCTGAGTGCTCCTTTTTAGCTACCATGGAAGTCGTCAGTTGACATAACGACTTTCTCAAAGCTAACTCTTTGCTTTCTGACGCAGTGTGGCTGAGAGGGCTTATGATATTTTACGAGGCTCACAGTGAACCTTAGCAGGAAACTCACAGTTCTTTAGGCATCATTATTTTTTACAATTTAAAACAGCTGCAGGAAAAGGAGGCCGGAAGGTACCAGAAAGAGCCAGCACAGGAGTCAGATGCAAGATCAGACCCAAGGCTAAGGCAAACCTCGGTGGTGCAGAGTGGAGCAAAGAGCTTTTCCTGTTTTCAGTGAAGCAAACAAACAAAAAGTCCGATTGCAGAGACATTTAAGGAGACTGAGGCAGAAAGCGTTCTAGTTCCTTCCAGGTTGGTATTTGTCTCTATTGAAGCTTCAGACACACAGGGAGGCCAGCTATTGTCTCTGAATCAATAAGCAGGTCTGCACCTTGTCTGAGGTGCCTTCCTAAGATTCAGAAGACCTGAATCCTAGACACTAATCTGATATACTAGTTCTGCTCTGTCATTTTCTCTCTGGCCGCAGCATTTGCTTCCAAAGTTCTGAAGCTTGTTTGTTGTGGGAGACTGACTTCAGAGATCCCCACCGATTCACTGGGGGGAATAAAAGAGAGAGAGAGAAAGAGAGAGAGAGAGAGGCCAGTGCCTGAGAGATGGAGCTGTAAACAAGTGCTTCCTCTGTGAACATGAGGCGCTGAGTTAGGAACCCATGCCCTCATGGAAAAGCTGCTTGTGGTGGGTGGGGCAGAGACTGGATCCCTGATGCTCCATGGCCAGCTAGTCTAGGAAAAAGAGTGAGCTCTAAGTTCAGTGATAAAACCTGATTTCAGAAAAAGGTAGAAAGTGATAGAAGGGGCAGCCAAGATCAATCTCTGGGCTCTACATATGCACACCTGGGGTGAGTATCCCTACACTTATGTGTACACACACATAGACACACACGTGTGCATACACACAGAGTGAAGATAATAAATTCACATTATTAGAGGCTGACAATAGCACTTTCTACTACCTTAGTATATCAAAAAAATTTAGCAACTCATCACTTACCTGCTAACCCCTTTCAATTATATACTTTGAAGGACCCATCAGAGGGCAACACAAAATAAAGCCTTTGGTCCTTAGTGTCCCCACCAAAGGTCATTTACAAACATTCTCTGTTTTAAAGCTTTGCCCTTTGCACCCTGGATTCAATTCCCATCCCAGGAAGGCAAGAGGAAGGCAGTAAGCAGTGTTCAGCAGGCAATTGCCTTGGGAGGGAGCTGATACTGGACGCTGAGGGACAAGGAGGCATAGAAAGAAACAGCTTGCTTTCTGCTGCATGCTACCTGGCTGTAATCAAGAGCGCCAGCACTTCCTCTCCGATACCCTCCACATCTACCACCAGCGCCAGCTCGTATTTCTGCACGGTGTTAGAACACAAGGTCACCTGGGAAGAAAAAGGTGACAAATAGCTGTTCAGAATGGCCAGCTCTCTTCAGGGGGAGGGGGTGGCAGGGGAGGGCACTCAGGTCAGCAGGCTTTCTAAGTGCTTTACTAGGTGGATGGTGTTTTACACTGAGTTACATTGTGGGGTCAGGACATGGTGGCTGTTTTCAATCACTGGGTTCGAAACCCAGTGCTGTTAGCACAATAGGCTGGTTCTTTTCCGAGGTGATTTTTATCATGGGGACTACACACCCACACAAAGGGGAAAATGACCACAGATGGTGAGAAATAACAAACAGACTTTAATTATTGCAGTTTAAATTGTTCCTTATGCTACAGGCAACTATCTAAATGATAAAACTTCAATATAATTGAGTAAACCGTATAGTGAATTTTCTCTTACATCAAAGGGGAATGAAAATAATTGTGTCTACTTCAGAAACTGGCTGTTTTTTAAACTAAAAGTTTGCTTCCCCTTTCCATTTGTATTATTAGAGCAGAAAATAGGAAGGTTCAAGCCAGGTCCACCTGAGGACAATCTCTACCCAGAACATTCTAGCTTATGTTTGTATTTACTGCTGTGGAAGTTTGTGTTTAGACTCTCTGAAAGCATCGTTACAACTTTTAATTGCTTCAAAATGATTTCTACCGGAAGGGATACTTGTTAGTCTGGAAAACAGCTTCTGGCATGGGCTAAGGGTTTTCTGTCTATAAATTATGTATCAGGTACTAATTAAAATCTTTTTGGTTGCAGAGGGAATTGCTGCATGCAAATGTGAGTCTGCACAGACTTGGCTAAAGTGCAGATCAGAGGGGAGAGATGAAGTGCAGAGCCAGTTTCTGCCAAATATACAGGAAAAATAAAAAGAAGGAAGGCTTTGATTTGAAAGGAAAATTTGTTAGGCTTGGTAGAAAGCTGAGGATGTCAGCATGCATGATTGGAACCCTTGTTATGTATTGGGACTGTGGTCCTTAGGATTCCAGCAGGAGGTTGATGGAGAGATGTTGTCTTCAGACAGTCCTGTGTTATCTCTAGGGGCAAAAGGAAAGAGTGCTTGGAGGTGAGCATCAGGTAAAAGATAAATCAATCGGCTGCAGCTGAGCTCCATAGTAAGGAAAGCCAGTTAGCAATCTCCAGAGAATGTATGGCGTATCAAACCTCTTTAGACCCCTGGAGAAGCCCACAGAAGAGTGGAATATTCCCAGGAAGAGTTGAGATGAATAGATCTCAGGCAAGATATTGAGAAGCTTCAAAAGCAAATTTGGAGGGGATAAAACAGTGGCTGGATTAAATATGCACTGATAATATCTAAAGAATTAGCCATCCTAATTATGAGTCATCCTATCCAAGAAGTCATCACTTCCGTTTAGCAGCCTTCCATCTTGCTAGATCTCAGTGTTGGGAGAAGCAAAGGTGAATGGAGACACCTAAAACCCTTCTCAGTTAACTTTGAAATAATCCTGCTGATGACACCATGAGGCCATCACTAAGTCCACTGCACTGGCCTCACTGCAGACCAAGCCTAGGGTGAGGAGAGGGTGCTGGCAGCCTTCATATTCCTTTTCCTGTGGGCTCAAATGCAAAGCTCTTAATGGAAAGAAACATCACGCCCACATTTGCCAGGGCCTACTGCAAACCTGAATGACCTTGCTGTCAGCTTGGCATAAACCTGGCTGTTTGTGGCTGAGGAGGATCTGAGTCTGAGCCAGAGTCTGACTTCCTCTTTAGTGAACTGTCTGTATAGAACAGTGATGGCACCAGCAGCAACTAGAAGCTGCAGATCCTGTGAAGGCATTGCATCTACACGCATGTAAATCAGCTGGAGGGTAACTGGTCTGCTGGGAACAAGATTACTCTAAAGAGAATCTTGTGCCACTTTTGGCCATTAGACTGCTGAAACAGTGGTTCCCAAGAAACTGGAGTCCCCTTCCCCATCCACTCCTAGAATCTCAAGCTGGAAAAAGGTGAGGGCTGGTGTCTGGTGCTAGCCAGTGGGAAGCTTTTCCTAGAAAGAGATCTTACACAGTTCCAAAAATTGTTCAGACCAATCTCAGTCAAAGCAGAGATTGTGATGATAAGTGAAGCCATACCTAGGCCACAACTACTATACTTAAACCAAATCTCATGTCAGGACTCCGAGACAACTGGGGAGTGAGTGCTGCTAGATTTCTTTGTTCCTCTTTCCATGGTGAGAATTTGTCTCTCTACTTGGCTTACTGAGGACTAACTCATTAGCACTGGCTGAGCACAGGCTCTAACCTTAGCAATTCAAGTAACATGAGCACCATGAGTTTCTTTGCCCAGCCTTTATGTGTCTGGTTCCTTGGTCTCAGAGGCTTGTTTCTTACAGGCCCAGTTTTGCATGTGATTCTCTGTTGTGGAGTATTATTTTAAGATGCGTTACATCTATTTATGCTGTGGAACATTTGTTTAATGATGCAAAGAGGGGTTGCATTCTTTTATGTTGCATTTGTCTAACTTCACAGCCAGCACCCTGTGAAGCTGTGTCATTTTGCCTGTCTAAAACACCTGATTGGTCTAATAAAGAGCTAAATGGCCAATAGCAAATCAGGAGAAAGGATAGGTAGGGCTGGTAGGCAGAGAGAATAAATAGGAGGAGAGATGTGGGAAGAAAAGATTGAGGGACAAGAAAAGGAGAGAAACAGGGGCTAGCCACCCAGGCACACAGCAAGCCACAGAGTAAGAAGTAAAGAAAGGTATACAGAAATAGAAATATAAAAGCCCAGAGGCACAAAGTATATGGGCTAATTCAAGTTAAGGAAAGCTGCAAGAAACAAGCCAAGCTATGGCCGGGCATTCATAAGTAAGAATAACTTCCATGTATATTTATTTAGGAACTGGATGGCAGGCCCCCAAAGAGCCAAAAGAACAAAGAGTAAAAACAATTACCAACAATTCCCTGGGCATTCCCAGAGAAGCCTAGGTGAGGTATCAATAGCTATCTGAAATGTGGGTGCTTGGCTGTGTGTACTGAAGGCTGTGCACTTTACCTTGATGGCAGCGAAGCCCTGGGCACGGATGGTGCCGCTGCTGGGAGTGATGGTGAATTCTTTTGGTTTCGTTGTGGATATTTCTGTATTGATCCAAGATCGTCTTTTGCTGTCTGACTCCTGAGAGTAACTTGGAATGCTTTGCAGACCATCACCATCCCCACGAACACGCAATGTGAAGGTCATGGGGACCAAAGATGTATTATTGAGGGAACACATCAAAGTATGTGGAAATCCTGGAAAACAAAATAGCAGGTGAGAAAGGCTTCCTTCTCCAAACAGTCCCCCTGGCCAATAAATCTCCCCTAGCAACAGCCTAGCAATGTGTGAGCAATGCATCACTATTCCTCGCTACTTTCCAGCTTGCCCTAAGTTTGTTTGTTTGTTTGTTTGTTTATTGTGTGTGCATGTGCATAAGTACGCATGGAGGTCAGAGGTCAATGCTAGATGTCTTCCTCAAAGACTATACACTTTATTTTTTGATACAAAGTCTCTCACCAAGCCTGGTGTTTCCAGGTTTAGTTATAGAGGCTGTTCAGCAGAGCTCAGGGGTCCTGTCTCTGCCTTCCCAATGTTGGGATTATAAGCATGCTTTACTGCATCCAGATAGTTCACATGGGTTCCAGGAGATCCAATTCAGGTTCCTATGCTCTCACAGCACTTCATTCATCCAGCCAAGTCCCTCGGCCATCTTTAAAAGTCTTTTAAATGTATGTACAAAATAATGGGTTTCATTATGACATCCTCATCTTCACAAATGTATGCCATTCATTCCCTTTGCTCAAATTCATTCTGTTGTCTCTTTAAATCATCATCAAATATGTAATCAATAAGTATACTTCATTCATTCATGAATTAACTAAAGAACATTTATCACATATCAAGTCACACTGGTTAAACAGTGATACTTGATTATCACTCGGGCAGTGTCCACTGTTAGTTATTATGAATTTCCTTGTAGAGTATATTTTGCCTTTTTCCTTTTGCATAAAATGCAAAATTTTAAAAATATAGGGTCAGACCCCCTCTTATTTGCCAATGTGTGAAAGCAGAAGTCTACAAAGTTTTGTCTGCCGTTTGATCTAGAACTTGCCAGGAGGTGACAACATCTGTACCTGTCCTTTCTGAGACTAGTGCTTTCAGGGCTAATGACACAGTACGTAGTAAGAGCCTCTGCCAGCAAAGACCTGCTGATCTGAATTTCAGCCATCCAGAGACTCACACTAGTTTGCTCTCCAGGGTTCTATGTCAGGTCATATCCAGACTCACACTCCTTTCAAAAGAGATGTAGATTTCCTTTGCTCAGTCAGCAATAAATTGACATTTTTTTCCCTGGATTTCCTGGGTGGTTGTTATGTGGCTATCACTCTTGGAGCAGGAATAACCAAAACATAATTAACATGATTGGTTTTCCTAGAGACAATATCCACTTTTCTGCCTAAAACCACCTTCTTTTAGAAATCTCAGAGAGATTGATGGAACGTCACCTTCACAATCATGAAATTGCTATACTGGACTCTCCAGAGCTCCCCCAATAATGACTCTGAAAACTATACTTACCTCACCTGGCCGTTAAATATAGGTATTATGCACTAAAGATAAAAGGGCTGAAAAAGAAGTAAGGGAAACATCATCCTTTATAATAGCTACAAATAGCATTAAATACCTTGGAGTAACTATAACCAAAGAAGTAACAGATCTATTTGACAAAAACTTTAAATAACTGAAGAAAGAAATTGAAGAGGATATCAGGAAATGGAAAGATCTCCCATGTTCCTGGATAGGGAGGATCAACATAGTAAAAATGACAATTCTACCAAAAGCAATCTACAGATTCAATGCACTGCCCATCAAAATCCCAACACAATATTTTACGGACCTTGAAAGAACAATACTCAACTTCATTTGGAATAACAGGAAAGCCAGGATTGACAAAACAATTTTACTCAACAGAAGAACCTCAGGAGGCATCACCATCCCTGACTTCAAGTTATATTATAGAGCTACAGTAATAAAAACAGCCTGGTACTGGCATAAAAACAGACTTGTGGATCAATGGAATTGAATTGAGGATCTGGGCATTAATGCAAAAACCTATGAACACCTGATCTTTGACAAAGAGGCCCAAAATATTCAATGGAAAAAAGATAGTATCTTTAACAAATGGTGTTGGCATAGCTGGATGATAGTGTGTAGAAAAATGCAAATAGATCCAAGCCTATCACCCTGCACAAAACTCAAATCCAAGTAGATCAAAGACCTCAACATAAATCCAGCCACACTGAACTTGATAGAAAAGAAAGTGGGAAATACCCTCCAATGAATTGGCACAGGTGACCACTTTCTAAATATAACACCAGTGGCACAGACACTAAGAACAACAATCAATAAGTGGAACCTCATGAAACTGAGAAGCTTCTGTAAAGCCAAGGACACTGTCAATAGTACAAAATGACAGCCTACAGAATGGGAAAAGATTTTCACCAACCCTACAAGTGATAGAGGACTGATCTCTAAAATATATAGAGAACTCAAGAAACTAAAGCCCAAAACCTTGAATAACTCAATCAAAAAATGGAGTTCAGAACTAAAAAGGAAATTCTCAGCAGAATTACAAATGGCTGAAAGGCACTTTAAAAAGTGCTCAACATCTTTAGCCATCAGAGAAATGCAAATCAAAACAACTTTGAGATACCACCTGACACTTGTCAGACTGGCTAAGATAAGACACATATGACAGCCTATGCTGGAGAGGGTGTGGAGCAAGGGGAACACTCCTCCATTGTTGGTGGGAGTGTAAGCTTGTTCAGCTACTCTTGAATGCAGTATGGCTGAGAATCCATCTCCCAAAGGATCCAGCAATACCACTACTGGGCGTATACCCTAAAGATGCACAGTTGCACTCCAAACGCATTAGCTCAACTATGTTCATAGCAGCATTATTCGTAATAGCAAGAACCTGGAAACAACCTAGATGCCCCTCAACTGAAGAATGGATTAACAAACTGTGATACATTTACACAATGGAGTACTACTCAACAGTAAGAAAAAGTGATATCCTAAAATTTGCAGGCAAATGGATGGATTTGGAGAATATCTTTATCACAAACCCAGAAAGATAAGCAGGGGATATATTCACCCATTAATGGACTCTAAACAAAAAAGCAAAAAGAAAAGCATGTCCAAGTTGCAAACCACAAACAATGAACAGCTTGGGATCGGAAACACCTTGGACTGGCACCTTGGATCCCACTCTTTGAGAAATACCTGACCCAGTCTTGATGTTGGGGTGAGGAAAGCGGATCTGCCAGGAATGGATGCTGAACTAAGCCATATTGGGATCTTGGGACCTTGGAGCCTCCTGCCATTGCTGGGGAGGAGATAAAGAGATGTGGAGAACAGAGGGTGACTAGAAGGGGTGCGAGGGGGAAGGGAGCTTGAACAAGGATATACACAGATAAAAAATATGACTTTATTCATAATAAAAAATAAAATAAATATAGGCATTATAACAAGTGAATTCTGTAGTTGCATGGTCCTCCAAATAATTGCCTTTAGCCAGAAGTTTTTCACAAAATAAAACTCATTGTAACTTATTCAGGACAGTCCTTGTACTGTGTCCATGTTGCCCTAATCCTTCGCAAAGCCAAAGCCATTGGTTTGTTAAAGACCCAATGAGTATCAACAAGACTGCTATGCCTAGGCTTCTGGCTCTTCTATTCCATCTGCAGTCTGTTCTACCTACAGCTCTACCTGAAAGTGTTTTACGGTTCTCAGCATCTGTATTCTCTCCAGATAGTGTCTACAGTTAACCCTTGTAACAGTTACCAACATGACTGGACAGAATGTTCAGGAATTCACAGAGGCACTTGTACTTCTTCCTGTACTCAATGTTGATTTGAAGGAAACCATTCTCAAAAGATTTAATTCTCCTTCAACATCTGCTTTTTATCTAACTTCAATAGACCTTAAAAAAACTCTCTCTTGGGGTTAAGATGACTCAGTGGTTAAGACCACGACTACTTTTGCAGAGGATACTGGTTTGATTCCCAGCCATCTACATGTAGCTCACAACTGTCTGTAACTCCACTTACAGGGAATTTGATGCCCTCTCTTGGTCTCCATTGGGCACTGCATGTACATGTTGTGCTTACACACATGCAGGCAAAACACTCATGCACATAAAAATAAATCTGAAAAAGATCTCTGTCTGCCTGTCTCTCTATTGCTAAAACTGGGTTCCAGAGCCAAACCACCACTGCTACCCCCACCTCCCCCAAATCCCCAAATACAAAAAACACAGAATGGTTAGATAGTAGAAAGATGCTTGAGGCTGCTGCTGACAGCTCTTAGTGTGCATGTAACTTAGAAATACTGCCACAGAGGAAGAGATCTTCTTGGCTAGCTACTAGGAGGTTAAGTGAGGTGCTTTATAAACCATCCTTCTCCTGGGTAGAGACCAAAAAGTATTCTAATTTCTAAGTTTAAAATGGAAAGCTGGGGCTTGGGGCACTGGTTTAGTTGGTGTGTTAGTTTGCTTTTAACTGCTGTGACAAACACCATAACCAAAGCCATGTGGGGAGGAAAGGGTTTATTTGGTTTACACTTCCAGGTAACAGTCCGTCATTGAGGGAAGTCAGGGCAGGGGCTCAGTGGGAACCTGGAGGCAGGAGGTGAAGCACAGACTACAGAAGGATGGTTCTTACTTGGCTTGTTCTTGTGGTCCACTCAGCCTGCTATTCCATACAACCCAGAACCATTTGCCCAAAGATGGCCCACGGAGCCTTCAAATATCAACAATTAACCAAGGAAAATGCATAGGCTAACCTACAGACCAGTTTGATGGAGGCATTTTCTCAATTGAGGTCCTCCTTTCCCAGATGACCTTAGCATGTGTCAAGTTGACATAAAACTTGCCTGTATACTTTGCTAGCATGAGGATCTGAGTTTGATGCCTGACACTTATATACAGACTCAAGTGTAGTGGCATGTGCTTGTAATCTCAGTAATCCTGAGGAGGCAGGGTCAGAAGGGTCTAATTGGTGTGTTCCAGGCCAATGAAAAAGACTGTCTCAAAGGAGGTAGATGGTATTCATTCAAGGTTATCCTCCAGATTCCATATGAATACATATATGTGTACACACACACACACACACACACACACACACACACAAAAGAAAAAAGAGAGTTACTCACCATAGGAAACATCACCAAAGTGCAGAGCAGGGACGTTAAAATGGAATGTAGGTCCAATGACACAGCCTCTGAAAGTCAAAACACAAATTGGAGAAGTAGTGAATGAATCCAATGAGTGAAAGTAATAATGCTCAGAATCAGGAAGAGAATACAAACAAATAAACAAACCTTGGCATGAGTAAGTGGCACAGTCTAAGAAGTCATGACATGGCAGGTATTCAAGGGTTTTCATAGGAGTATGGATTCCTAGCACCTATATAAAAGTTGGGCTTGTATGGTGGTCACTTGTAATACCAGTGCCCAGGAGGCAGAGACAGGGAGTCCCTGGGGCATGATGCCTAGTTCGATCAATCAGAATTAGTGAGCTTCAGGGACAGTGAGAAACCCTGCCTCATAAAATAAAGCAAAGAGTGATTGAGGAAGATGTCTGATGTCACACTGGGTGCCTGCATACATACTCACATGCATACCACACACTCATACACAAAAGAGGTCTTCAGATCTCAAACTATAGGCTTTAGAAAATGCCAGTATGATTAGTGCATAACCTTGTTCCTATTTGTGACCAGGTAAGAAACAGCCAGATCACCAAAATAATTCTACAAAATGTGGTTAATTTGGATGGATCATATACTCTGTAGTTAACTCATCAAGAAACCAAAACTGGGGGAGATGGCTCAGTGGTTAAGCGCATGCACTGCTTTTGCAGAGGACCAGAATCTAGTTCCCAGCACCTACTAGGTGGCTATCATTGTCTATAACTCTCCATCTGGGGAATCTGATGCTTTCTTCTGACCTCTAGGCACCTGCATTCATATGTGCATATGTCCTCCTGCCACACATATGCATAATTAAAGATAAAAAATAGTTAAAAATAAACAAAAGAAAAAATAAAACAAGCAAAATGTATGTTGGAGAAGTCTTCCCTGTGGGGAATCACTGTTAGAAAGTGCTATGCAGGCGACTGGGGAGGAAAAATGATCGGGATCTTACTCAGCAGCGAACCCTGCATACTACAATACTAACCTGACAAGCAAGACAAGTTCATGGGTACAATAGAATGACTGTTATTGAGGTAACAAACCACTTTGTGGCTGTATTTCAGGCTAGCTCTATGGGGGAAAATATCATACCTGGTACTGTAAAACTGGTAAAAATACCATGGTTGGAGAAATCATAGGCCTTAGCAGGGAACCAACTACTGTTGTTTTACTAAATAGAGATGTTGTCAAACTACCTTTTAAATATTTACACCTTTATCCATATAATTAGTGCTGTTCCCAATATTGGTGAAAGAGAATGGACAGCCTTAAGATGCTGCAAAATCTTGGGGAATGAATTCTCTCTGGGAGCTTCCAGAAAGGTTCATAGTTCTTCCAATACCTTAATCTTGGTCTAATTAAGACCAGTGTTGAACTTCTAGTCGACAGATCACTAAAACAATAAATCTATATTGTTTTAATCTACTGTTTGTGGTGATCTTTTACAATAGCCAAAGAAAGCCTGTGTGGCAGGTATTCTTGTTTACTGGTTAAACAACAATCATTGTTCTCCTAATTATCCATTAAAAATGTCTAGAGCAAAGGTGAGGGCTGAATGAAATCTGTACACATGGCAAGGCTTTAAATGTTAGAGACACACAGATGACCTGTTGTACCACATGCAACACACTGGTGCCTCAGTGACACTGGTGGCTGCTGGAGGAGTGGCTGTGTTGTGCTAAGAGGCTTCTGCAAGTCCGGAGGAGTGACCAAAGCCAAGACTCAACATGGTAAGCCAAACATCTTTTCTCATACCTCTATTTCATGCTGATGATCAGAGATGCTTTCCAATAGCCTGTCTGGTACTCAGCAGTACGTTAGAGTCTAGCTAAGAACGAAGCTAAAGAAGTTCACAACTTAGACGGTGGAGTTGGAAAAGACATTTTTAGGGGCCAACGTTTCAAGAAGATCAAAAAGCATATGAAATGAAGTAGGATAAAAGGAAGCAGGGAAAGAGCAGAAAATTGCACAAAGCCATTATTTAATCAGTGCAGAAGTTGAAAGACCCAGAGATAAATCACATGCAATCAAAGGCTCTAGTCACCAAGAGAACTGTGACTAAATGATGACACCTGGACTTGGATGTGGTCACATAAATCCCAAGAGGATATTCTTCTAGATATTAAGAGAGCCTGTGCCAAGACCCAGCCATCTCACAATGACAACCTGCTAACATGATCACTTCCAAGGCTTAGCCTGATTGAATTAATATGACAAGTTAAGTGAGATAATTTGAATATCAACTACATCTATGCAATAGTTGAAAGTTTATAAAATTACATATACTGAGAGAGAGAGAATAAGATTGTTTATTGAAATATGTTTTAAAACCACATTAATTTTTCTAATGTCATTTACTCAATCACTTAAGATATTGTGTCATGTAATTAGAGGATCCTTAGAAATAGCAAATGTGTATTCATTCTCTTCTATGGTATATTAGCCCAAAATACATGAAGTCTGGGACAGGGAACCTGGCAATAAAAGAATAAGAAGCAAAATTCTAGAATTGATACTATTAACCTCATAGATATTTCCTGAGACCTAAGAAAGTTTACCCCTCCAAGTTATAAGTGAAGTCATAACAATAATGCAGGGCTAGGAACATGATCTATTGTATGTTATTTTCATATAACTAGACATTTACTTGTGAGACCAGCAGCTCATGGATTTTCTAAGTCACAGCGCATGGTCTGAAGTGCTTAGACCTCTCTAAGCACATGCAGCACTGGGTGTGAGAGCAAGTGAAGTGGGAAAGGAAATCTATGCAGGGCTTTCCTCTTTTAATAGCTGGTAATATGTTCAGGGATAAAGCCCAAACATTCCTTCCATAGTTGAGTTTCCTTTTTCATTGAGAGAAAAAAATAAACATTAAAAAAGAAGGTGGAGGGAGAGCATGGAAATTTGGAGGATGTAGTCCAAAAGGTAGAAATTTGACCCCTAGAGAGCAACTGGGGTTTTAGCCCAAGTTTGCTTATTGTTTAAATCCTGTTACACACAGTAGAAAATTTTGAGTCAATTGTCTATTCACTGCTAGTGACATGAATTTCTATTTTGTGATACTGAGAAGAGATCGGGGATTTTAAAAATTTACCCGTGGGGCTAGACAGAGCTCAGTGGTTAAGAGCACCTGCTAGTCTTGCAAAGAAGAGCCTAGCTTCAGTTCTCAGCACCCATGTCAGGTAGCTCACGAATGCCTGAAATTCTAGGATCTGACATCCTCTTCCGGCTTCCTCAAGCTCATGTGCATATACCTACAAGCACTCATATATGTAATTCAAAAAATAGTCTCAGGAATTAATAGAACCCTCACTCAATATTATAGGCTCTCAAATTTATTTTACAGACAATGTCATTGAGATATAACTTACATACATTCATAACTCAGTCATTTAAAGTGTACAGATCAACACCATTTGAATATTAACAGAAAGTGTGACAAGCACAATTATAGAATACTTTCAGTATCTCTAAAAGAAATCCATGCTTTTAGCTTTCTTTCATTTGCTATTCTTAACCTACTGATTTACATGGCTTTGCTTATTTTCAACATCACAAATAATCAGAATTATATAATGTATGTGCATGCATGGGCATATTACTGGCTTCTTTCACTTGTTAGGTTATTTTAAGTTTCATCCATTGTACTACATCATAGTCTGTATCCACACTTCTTTTTTTTCACCCATTTTTGTGGTCAATAACATTTCATAAATAAGTGTATCATATTTTGCTTTTTTTTGCTTAATATGAATAATGTTGTCATGAACATTCATGTACAAGTTTATGTATAGACATATGTTTTTATTCCTTCTGAGTATATATTTTGGAATAGAGTTGTTGAATTGTCAATGTTCATCTGCTTGTGGTAAGGATAAGACTATTATTTAAACTGGCTGCCATATCTTACATTTCCATCAGTATTCATTAGTTTTCTCATTACTGTGACACACTGTCTGAAGAACACGGGTTAAGAAAGGAAGGGTTTATTCTCCATCACAGTTTGAGGCACAGTCCATCACGACAGGGAGGACACAGCAGCATGAACATGAGGCTGCTGTCATGTCACATCTGCAGTCAAGAATGTTTCTCCTTCTTGTTTAGGCTGAGATGCCAGCCCATGGAACTGTGCTACCCATAGTCAGAGTGGGTCTTCCCACTTAAATTAATGCAATCTAGAAACTTCACCATGAGCACATCTCAAGGTTTATCTTCTAGGTAATTCTAGATCCTGTCAAGTGGACAACCAACAGAAACCATCATACCAACATTCACATACGCATGCTCTGATTCCTCCAATTTCTCTATTTTGTTTCTTATGGCCAACCACATGATGGTGATGTAGATTTTCTTGACGTAATTTCCCCAATCATGCTATTGTTCTTACCTTTTTTAGCTAAGTGCCTTAAAAAACTTTGTGCAGTTCTAAATTTTTGTTGTCTTTTTTTTTTGCATTGTAATTGTTATTTATATTAGTTAGAAGTCCCTTATTAGCTATGTGAATTGAAAATACCATCTCCCATTTGGTTTGACAGTGTGCATTGTCAAACAAATCTTTTTACATTTTGATGAAGTCTAATTTATTTATTTGTCTTTGCTTGTTTTGTGCTTAGGTGTCTTGTCTGAGGAAGCAGTGTCTAATCCAAAGTCATGCATATTTATGTGTACTTGCTTTAAACAGTTTTATGGTGTTGACTTGTGAATTTATGTGCCTGATTTGTGATGGGGAAATTTCTGTATATTATTAATCTTTGAGTTCTTTTCCTTTTAAATCATGAAAGTTTGTAGATTTTGGTAAATGTCTTTTTATACTTACTGAGATAACCATTTATATTTTTCTCTTATTCTGTTGATATTGTATATGTTGCATCATGATGATTCATTTTCATATGTGAGCCAGTCTTGAATTTCCAGGTAATATCCATTTGCTCCTGGTGTTCAATCATTTTATATGTTGGCTTAGTGGTTTATTGTTAAGAATTATTGTATCTATAGTCATAAAGAATATCAGTTGTCTTAAACAGACAAAGGAGTAGATCTGCATTTTTACTATGTCTTTGCATGGAGGCATGCTGGCATGCTGGATATTGTAGGGGTTGAATTCTTAACAACACATTTTGATGTCAAGAAATTGAATTGTCAGAAAGTTTGATTAAAAAACATTTGATTCAAAAATTTTGATATGATAGAGATAATAAGAAAGCCTCAAGGGACCAGATGAACACTTTGCTACAAAGTGTGAGTTGTCATGGACACAAGAAATGGGCTGATGTTCATGCTGTAGGAGAGTGTCCTTCCATCCTGCTCATATGGTAGATGTGGGAAGGATGTAAATCATAGGTCACTGTGCATAGACTGCACCTTCTGGAGGAGTCTGTGCTTTTAAATATTTGGGAAACAGCTCTAATTTCTAATAATGTTTTAAAACACAGGGTCTCATATAGCTCAGGCTACCCTCAAATTTGCCATATAACTAAAGATGATCTTGAACTTCTAATGTTTCTGCCTCTACCTCTGAGTGCTGGGATGACAGATGTGCAGCATCATGCCTGAACTGATGTAATATAACAAACACCGATGTATTGAGGAAGAAGTTACAAATGTCTTGACAGTGTTTCAGGGAAGTCTTGAGACTTTAAGAAAATCCTAACTGTGATGGGCTGAGTGCCCATGCACACACATTTGCATGGAGTACAGACATTTGCTCTCCTTAATTATTAGAGACTGTCCCTAACAACAGCATCAAATGCTATTAACTGAGCATCAAATGACAGAAACTGCTCTCCATTCTTCGTGGAGGGTAAATACGGACAGCATCTTCTTTTTCTCCAGGGCTCCTGCCCTCAGCTGTAGATGACATCTGTACTTGTGCCTTGTGTCTCTCTCTGTCCTAATCTTCACTTCCAATATTAACCAATTGGATTAGCACCCACACAGGACCTCATTCTAACTTAATTACCTCCTCAAGGGTCTCATCTCTGAGAACAGTCACATTCTGGGGTGCCAAGAATCAACATCTGGAAGTCTGGGGACATAATTCAGCCCATAAAAGGGTTTTGGGTTGAGTTTGAGAATAAAAAGTAATTGCCTTTGGGCTGATCTCAAGATTTTTGAATGAGATCAATACATCTGGGGGGGGGATTACCACAGTGTGGTCCCTTTCTTATATTATCTCAGGCTCCAAGAGACACATTGGTTTGTAGAAGGATGAGACCTACTGCCATTACTAACCAGAGCCAGAGGGATGTGTTCTGAAGTTATGATCTTTCTATTTGGGAGAAATAGTCTTTTTAAGCACCAGGAGTCAATGTTGTATATCTAGCTGGAAGGCCTTGAAAAAAGATTTTTTTTCAAAACCTGAAGACATAGTCTGCTATTCATGACTATCAGTTACCAAAAACAGCTGGAAATGCCCTCAAAAAACTTTTTATAAAAGCTGTAAGTGTCTAGCCTTGACTAACAGACTAGTAAGTGGTTACTTTTACAGTGCTTGAGAGCATTATACATAAGACTGTTTATGGAATTTTTGTACAATAAAAAAGGTTCAGAGAAACTGTGAGAATAGACAAGCGGTTTTCAAGAACACAGGCTGTTTTAGGTGTTTCTGCAATGACTCATTTTCTCCAAACAGCTCAAACACAGAGGATAACCTATAAAATACCACCCTGAACATGCCCAGATGATTGCAGATGCTCAGAAGGGTCAATATTTAAATGGAAAACCATAGAAGTGCAACTAGAGGTTAGTATTTAAACCCTTATTTTATAGGTTATAACTTATAGAAATACCAGATATTCAGATAGCATCCTTATTTTAATGATGCTAATTTAATTTTAATCCATTATGGAAAGAAACACTGGTGGGCATTTAAGACACTCCACTATGCTAAATGGTCCAGATCAACAGATAGTTATGGACATCTAAGATATGATCTACTTTTTGAGGCTCTAGAAAGCAGAAGGGAAAACTCTAGTCAGTTTCTACATTAGTTACAAACATACCATACCTAATGGTCAGTTTCACGGGCTCAGGGGACCCATTAACATCGATCAGGAACTCCTCTTCGAAGTTCCCCAGGATGGTAGAACTGAAGGAGATCTGGACAGCTTGGATCCCACTTGGTTCAATGATGCCTTCTTTCGGATTGAAAACAAAGCAGGCCCCCAAGGCTGAAGTTGGAGGAATCACATTGAAGAGGGCGTCGATGCTGCTTTTGTTGGATAGGATTGCCTGTGTCAATCAAAGCCAAAGGTCAAGAGAACTGTGGTCAGTTTTCATGTAAATATATGATGTATTATTCAGCATCAGGGAAAACATCAGGAATATGGAGACTGATTATAATTTTATCTATAGATAAAGACTCTTAGAATACCTCTTAAATATTCTTTATAAATCAAGCAAGGAGGAAGCTGTAGCTAGTTCTTACACTTGCACGAGGAGGCTAAGGTTAAGTGAAGACTGAAAAGTTTCTAAAGACATCTGGAAATTTAGTAGAAAAATGTGAGGCACAGAGACATGCTGAGGAATGATGGAACATTCTAGAAGCTAAAGAAGAAGTCCAAGAAAAGTCAAATGAGGACAGAGGTCAGCAGATGGAGTTTTGGGAAAAGAATTCAAGGTCTTATGTGTAATGAGAGGTCTCCCTGACCTTGAGGAAGAGTGTGATTGTGATGGGGTATGGTTAGGAGAATCCATAAGACAGGTGTCCAAGGAGGGAGAGGTACAGGAGACATAGACGGCTAGCTTGGATTCCTGCTTAGAGATAAGTGGTGAAGGTGAGGATAAGAAAGGTGGTGGAGAGCTGGAGAGATGGCTCAGCGGTTAAGAGCACTGACTGTTCTTCCGGAGGACCTGAGTTCGATTCCCAGCATCACATGGCAGCTCACAACTGTCTGTAATTCCAAGATCTGACACCCTTACACAGTTACACATGCAGGCAAAACACCAATTCACATAAAATAAAAATAAATACTTTAATTTAAAAAAGAATGGCAGGGGGAGGAGCTTATTTTAGAGGAGTTGTGTTTGTAGTAATGGGAATCTAGTGTCCTACCTAGAGGAAGCCCCGCCACATGACAAGACAGTGCATTGGGTGGGCAAGGAGACCAGCTGTGGCTAGAGGCCGGGGAGACTAAGCTCTGGAGCTGAGCACAGGTAGAACAGAAAGCCATGTCCTCTGCAGAGGAACAGATACTGCTGCCAATGATAGATAACCGATGCGCCAAAACAAAACCATAAATAAGGTTGCTTGCTGCTCGGCTCGTCTTTTTATGCTTATTTCCAGCCTTCCTTGTTCTAAAGTTCCCTGGTAGTCTGAGCTGTGCTTTTTTTTTTTTTTTTTTCTTTTAAAGAGACAACATAGAAAATGACTACGCTGAGAACTCAGGAGCCAAAAAGCCTGGGTTCAAATCCCAGATTTGCCTTTGACTTCCTGACTAAGCAATTTTAGACAACAAACTCCCCAATTTCTCTCTGCCTCCATTTCCCCATCTGTCCTTGTAACTTCTCGTATTGCTTGCTATAAGGGTAAATTTCTTAATTCATCTAACTGTGAGAGTAGCAGCTGGCAACAGATTTACAAATGAAAGTGACACTTCCACCCCCAGCGCCCAGCACTTCTGGCACAGAATTTACCTATATTTAAATAGGAACTGGCATATGCTTGTGGTAACTTGTAGGCTATTCTTTTTTAAAAAAATAAGTATTTCTATTATTTGAAAATTTCATATACATATACAAAATATCTTGGTATTGTCCATGACCCTGAGGACCACTCTGAGGCAACCATGACCCTTGTTCTCTCTGGACACGAGCACAAATCCCCTTTTGTTAGTTGCTTTATTGTTATTTGTTAACATGACTATCTTTCCCAGGTTTTCTGAACAGTGACAATTCTTTACTCTGTGTGTGTATGCGCATGCGCATGAGTGTGTGTGTACTTTCCTGTGGGAATGTCTGTACCCGTGTGGGTGCAGACGTCTGTGCACCTGTGCAGGTGGAGGCCAGAGGTCACATCCATGTTCTCCTCAATTACTTTCCATTTATTTAGTAAAATGGAATCTCTCACTAAATCTGGAGCTCACTGACTTAGTAAGCCTAGCTAGCCAGTCCAGGGATCTTTCTGCCTCCATCTCCCCAGCACTAGGATTGAGGAAAGTCCCACCATGCCCAGGTTTTTATGTGGTTTCAGGGATAGGGACTCAGGTCCTCTTGTTAACACAGGAAGCACTTTACTGGAGAGGCACCTCCCCAGCCCAGTTCCTCAACCTTAGAGAACATGATGTCATTCTCTTATTCTTGACAAATAAACTATTTATGAATACTGGATCCAGTCAATAGTTTGGACATGATCCTGAGGCTCTTACATCTAAGGTTCGAAGCTTGGGCAAAGGGGTCACTTATAATAGAACTGGATCTCCTGCTTGCCTCTGAATTACACTGGAGTATAGTGCATACTCTTGGGATTATAGCTTTTTCTTTACACATCTGTTAAGCTTGGCAATGACTAAGGTTAGCAGCTAGTTATTCAAATTTCTCAAGGAAGTAATGCAATAAATTGAGAGGCACAATGAAACATCAGCATTGAAGGTGCCAGGAGCTCAGAATGTCCCCAGAGAGGCACCCTGCCGTGTCCCTCTCTGCCACTATTCAACTCTGCCCAGGCTGCTGCCTCACCTTACTGAAGACTTTGGCTGGCAGGGCTTGGTTTGCTCTGCAGTTAAAATCTGGACATGCCTATTAGGTTGCTAAGAATTTTATTAGTATACTCAAGGAAACAATATCCATTATACATCAGAACTAACTGTCTCTTCCTGATGTGGCATCCAAAAAGTACGATCGGTAAGGTGTAAGAAGAAGGCATATGAGAAAGATTACACAAGCAACATCGAAGAATGAGAACTATCATACTTTCATCTCTGCCTTGGGGACTCTTCATTCAAGAGCTGTGTACCCCTTATGTCTTAATATCACCCAGACTGTGTTCCTATGTGTCTCATCATCCTGACATTAACATCCGTGTACCTTTGCTTTGCTTCATTTCTCAGTGAGTACAGGAAGGAAGGACACTGTCCCCATGTCATGTAGGCAGTTCTCCTTGTAGGCTGGATTTATTTGGTGTGGGAAGAGGAGTTGCTGAGAACCTGAGGGACTGGAATGCCAGGGTGTCTCCTAGTCATAGATAGTGTAGAGGGCATCAGTGACCCACTGCACATGATGTTCACAAGCTGAGCAACTTGGCCCCAAGTTTCTTACAACCTATGGCGGTCAGAGTTGCCCTGTCTTCTATCCTGTCACTATGACTATATTCTCTGTTTTCCCTTGAAGGGACATACAAATAATAGAATATGCTTGACAATATGACATGCTACCTCCAATGCTGCCTTCTATAAAAATCTCATATACATTCCTCAGGGATCTTTCTCCTTCAGTCAGCATGTGATGGGGAAACTACAATCTTGCAAGAATGTTCTAGAAGTGGATGATGTGAAGATGGAGGGAATCCGGGTTCCAGACTCTGGACTATATGAGTACCCACTGAGCCTTTACTCCATACTTTATGTAGCATTGACCCAACTAGGAAAACTTCTCTAAGCCCTAGCTTGCTCAGCCAGAAACAAGGAGCAACTGTCCCTGCTCCATAAGCCTACTGTCTGTGAGGACTGAGTGAATGAACGCATTCAGAGTACCAGCACTGTGTCAACATGCACTGAGGAGGAATATAGAGGCACTAGCCACATGTGACTCATGTTTGTGGTGACATAAGGGAAAAAACCTTTACTCTTCACAATTCTGTAAGGACTGCAAACCACACACACACACACACACACACACACACACACACACACACACACACACACAATCCCAGAACTTGACAGCTACCTATCACTTATTAAAAAACTGTTTGTATCACCTCCATAAGATATAAACATTCACAATTTAGGAGTGCCCTAAAACCAAGTTCTATGACAGTCACTTGTGTATATGTATGTAATACATGATGGTATGTAAGTGTATCCTATAGAAGTTGACCCATAAAGTGGCACTGGAGTGATATTGACTCTGAAAAATCATAAGTTCATCTAAAAAAAATCCATTTTCTACTTAATTGGGAAGACAGAGCAAAGCATTTTCCTTCAGAGATGGTAGTTTTAAAAGTACAGAGTGTGGAAGAGGGAACTGCAGCAGATCCTGAAGTGTGAACACAGCTATCCTCATTAGGACTGAGAAAATGCACAAAGCCCTCTTTCCTCTGGTCTGCCGGCTTTATGTTGTCTTCGAACAAGCACAAGACAGATGGGGAGGTGTATTTATGGTTCCCCTCTGCAGTCCACAAATCGAGAAGGATAAAGCCAATTAAATTACAGTGCCAGAGAGTTTTAGTGTTTGATAAAATAAAAAGAATTGGAGAAGAGACTCTACTTAGCATGGCTAGGAGAGAGGTCAGAATAGAGACAGAAAAGGGAAAAGGGAGGTGACCGTCCTAAGTCTCTATCAGAAGAAGCAGAGGGGAAAAAGTCAGGTACTGTTGTGAGCCTCAGTGAACAATGGCAGTGCCCACCTCGTAACAGTGGGCAGATCCGATGAAAACTTTGCCAATGTCCAGCAATTCGAAGTTGAAGTGAATCGTGGGCCCCATTCCTTCTCCTCTGATTCGGAGGGGCAGGCGGATCTCTCGGCCTATAAAAGCAAATTCTTATTACCCAGATGGCACTTTATTAGCCCACATCACCCACAACTTATTACCAATGTAAAGCATGAGCTTCTCAAGTACTCCCCAGGACTGCACTGTGTTGAGGGAACTATAATTTAACTAAGGTGGAAGCTGTCTTTTATCTTTAGGAAACAGTAATATTGCTAGGCTCTTACCTTTAACGAACAGCTTACATAGCAATTTGGGTTGACATTTTATCAGGGAACAGACAATTAAGAGAGTTAACCTCCAGGTACAGAAAGGCAAATGCTACGTGTTCTCCTTCCTGTGCAGATGCTAAAGCCAGTCCCATAGCAGCAGAGAGCAGAAAAGTGATTACCAGAGGCAGGACAGGGCAGAGAGAGGGAGGGTAAAGAACACAGTCAGATAGGGTTGGGGGGTATAGCTCAGTGGAAGAATGTAAGCATGGTATGCACAAGACCCCGTGCTACATCTCCAGCACCATCACACACACACACACACACACACACACACACACACACACACACACACACACACGTGTTCCATGCACAACAGGGAAGCCAGAACATATTGTATATTTCAAAACAGCTAGAAGAAAGGCCTGCCTGAAGCACAGGCAGGTGGAAGGCAGTGACCAGAGGCCTGACCACAGGTACCACTATGACCAGTGAAGAAATGAGAGACAGCTGTGGAGAAAGGCATACCTGGAGAAGCAATGGGGAGGGGAACAGGCTGGTGTGAGTGGTCTGCATGGCAACCTGAGGCCACGTGATGTCTGGGCCTGAGCTGCAGTGTGTGTGTGTGTGTGGGGGGGTGTCCATGGCTCTACTGCAGCCAGGGTCTGTGTTGATGTCCATGGACATGTGGATGTTCTGGTCTGAATTGCTGTCTAAAGCCATGTTGATGTCAGAGCCATGCTGAGCTGACCCTGGGAGAGCTGTCCCTGGTCCTTGCTGGCCCTGGTGGTGGCATGGATGCTGGAGTGTTTGGAGGAGGGGATTCTCAGTAGAGGCCAAGGCTGACCAATTTCAGTTACCACTCAGGCCCACATCCAGGGCTTTGAATTGGCCCACTCCAATATCTACCCCTCTATGATCTGCTGGAGCATGTGAAGAGACAAGTTCTGTGGAACCATAGCTGCAGGATTTCCAAGACTTTGGGCAACAGTGATATCACAGAGAAGTTTTGGTGAGGATCCATCGATGATGGTGTACCAGGAGCCAGAGGCCTTAAACTAGACCAACGGCTCATCACAATGAACGTTTGCAAGTAGCATTGCTTGGGCAAAGGATGTACTGCTTGGCACGCCACAACTCCCAACTCCCAACACCCAACACCCAACACCGTGACAAACAAATATGCTATGGAGATGAGGGCAAGATGGGAGAGTGAAGTGGATTTTTAAGTAATTATTTTTATTCTTTTGTGGGAGAAGCTACAAGAATAAAGGGCAGACATGGAAGGACTGGGAAATGAGTGGAATTGGAGTGCATGATGTGACATTCCCAAAGAAACAAAAAAAATTTGTTAAATAAAAAATAGCTAGAAGAGAGATTTTGAATATTAAAATGAATGATAAATGGCTGAGGTAGAGGATGTACTCCTATCTTGATCTGATCATAATATATTGCATTTATGTATCAAAATATCATATTGTAGCATATATTTATTATATACAATTATTGTATCAATTAAAATAATTTAAAATTGAATTGAGTCTTAACATTATTCTGAAGTTTTTATTAAATCAAGGTTATTTGTCTGAATCTGAGGAGGGTCACCAGTGACTGATACTAATTATAAAGTGGAAGCTACCACAAGTCACTAAGGGACACTGTTTTGATTTAGATTCAGGAAGATCTAGAGAACTAACCATCTAACTTGGAGGAAATGGCCTGGACTCTTACGCTTTAGAGAACTTTTTCTACCTCATTCCATGGACATCATGGAATGCCCTCAACAGTAGTATCTTAGCACATCCCTAATGGACCAAGAGTCAACACAAGCACATAGCCAACCACTCTGTGTCTTCTCTTCTTTTAGAATATGGAAATGTCTTCACTAGATGATATATGATCAACTAGAAATTACAGAGTATACAGAAAGTCTCTCGTAACTCCACTATCTTAAGATAATCATTGTCAACATTGTGGTGCCTATTGTCTGTGCTTAATTCTATCAAAACAGTTAATATAAGTAAGTTACATATTAGTTTGTATCTGATTTTTCCATTTAAAATATGAGCTATACTTTTCCATATGAAATATGAGCCTTGAGTAGGGCTGTATAATTGCTTCCCTCTCTTGGCTGCTTGTGGGGTATTTTCTAGGATCATTTCTAGACTGCAAAAAGGAGGCTTTTCAAGTCAAGTCCAGCTCTGATCATTCAGATCCCATGCTGTAAGTGTGCTGTGCCTTCAGCAACAGAGACCCACCCTCAACATGAGAGGTAACCAAGGATTACAGCAAAGGTTTATATATTGTTTGGGGAGTCACTTGGACTGCCCTGACCAGCTATTCAGAAGGAGGTTTCTTGTGCCTGGTACTGGAGGTTATTTCAGTCTACGGATCTTATTGAGAAGCATTGTCAGCCCAAAGGGTTTAACTCTTGTGTATGTTACACACACAGACACACACAGACACACACAGACACACACACACATTCTGTATTATTAAAACTTTGGGTCAATATAAAAATAATAATTCCTTGAGGCTTTATCAAACTACATTGGTGTTACCTGTCCCTTGACTTTCCTTCTCTGTTTGTCTGGACCCACCTCCTCTCCGGTTGTAGCCTCCTCCAGTTTCCAATTCCCACTTCATGTCACCTGTATATTGCTATTCCTACTCAATTCTACCCCTGCCTCTACCTGCCTGTAGTATAATTTCTTGGTTTCTGTGGTTATTCCATGTTGTGTACTCATATCTGAGGATCTGGAGCTAGGGACCATGGATGAGTGAGAACATGTAGCTTATCATTCTAGGTCTGGGTTACCTGACTCAATATGATCTTTTCTAGGTTCATCCAATTACCTATAAATTTCACTTTTCTTTATAACAGAATATTTTGCCACTGAGTGTGACACTTTGTTTATTCATTTATCTGTTGAAGGACATTTAGGTTGTTTCATCTACTATCTACTGTGAATAGACATTATTGAGCAAATATTTATGAAGTAGGATGAGGACATCAAGTCTTTGGCCATACGCTAAGGAGAGGTATAGCTGGGTCATATGGTAAATTTAAGGTTCTGAGAATTTTCCATACTGATTTCCAGACTGGCTGCACCAATTTGAATTCCCACCAACGCAGAATGCAGGAATGAAGGTTCCTATGTCTCCAAAATCTCAGCAGCATTTGTTATAATTTGTTTTGTTGATCAAATTCTGAGTAGCCATTCTGAGTGCAGTGAGATAAAGTCTCAAGGTTGTTTTAATTTGAATTCTCCTGATTGCTAAGGATGCTGAACACTTGCTGAGGTATGTGTGTCTTAACCATTTTATTTCTTCTGTTGAGAAATCTGTTTAGATCTCCAGCCCAGTTTTTAGCTGGGTCATTTGTTTCCTGAACTCTTTGCTTTATGAGTTCTTTGTATATCCTGGACATGAATCTTCTGTCAGTCGGGTAGCTGGGGATTCTTATTCTCTCCCACTCTGTGGGCTTCTTCACACGACTGTTTCCTTAGCTGCACAGAAGCCGTACAGACTGTGAGGTCCAGGTTGTCAATTGTTGGCCTTAATTCCTTGGCCACTGGGCTTACTTGCTCTGAACATAATTTTGAATTCTCAAATTACTTTTGATAGCCTGTTACATTTAGTTTTTAGTATTAAATACATTCAGAACTACCATACAATAGTTCTTTTTTGAAATATTTGGTCTCATATCTCTTTGGGCATTTTATTTATTTATTTTACATCCTGGCCTCAGTTTCCCCTCCTTCTTTTCCTTCCAGTCCCTCCCCCATTCTCCTTGTTCCCTTCCCCTATTCTCTCCCCTCTGTTTCCATTTAGGAAAGGGAAGGTCTCCCATGAGTATCAACAAAACATGGCAGATCAAGTTGCAGTAAGACTAAACACCTCCCCATGTATCAAGGCTGGCAAGGAGACTCAGGATAAGGAGTAGGGTCCCAAAAGTCGAGACAGCTCCTTCCCACTGCTGCCGTATTATAGTGCCTTGTGAAATCTCATTGTCTTCTGTTGCTATTTAGCATTCTTATTTTTGGGAGGACAGGAATATTGTCTTTTTGTTCTTCTACTTCTGGTCAGCATCATGGTCATCAGGCAGTTATAAGTTTGACTATAAGAAACAAGACTGGTCTTTACAATATTTGGGACAGCTAATCTATTCAGAGGGTTTTCTTCACTCCATCTGGTCCCTGGAAAGGAGGCATTGGTGATGACAAATGCTCTAGGCCAGTGCTTCTTAACCTTCCAATGCTGTGACCCTCTAATCCAGTGCCTTGTGTTGTAGTGACCCCACACCATTAAATTATTTTTGTTGGCTACTTTATGACTATAATTTTGCTACTGTTATGAATTGTAATGTAAGTATCTGTGTCCTCCAATTATACCCCAAAGGAGTCACAACTACAGATTGAGAAACACTGCTCTAGAATATAAGTAAAACTTTCAGAACACTCAAACACTGCCACCCTTCACCATTACTGCAGAGTTCAAAACTCTTGGCAATGGCTTGGACTCTATGATCAAGAGAAAAGTGTTTTGATTGAGATTCTAATTTGAAGGGTGACAAAGAGTGAGAACTGCTGATGGATCATGGGATAAACAACAGGGCCATTGCACCCTCAGACCTAAACTGTCTCCAGCTCCATATTTACCTTGACTGCTTTCTTAAACAAACACACAAACAAAACACAATAACAAACAAACAAAAATCAGACCTGTGCTGTAATAAAGCAGTGACCACTGTTTCTTTGGGGATTACTAATTATTGCTCATGAGTTGGTCCTCTTTGTAGAGAGCCACTTCCTATTCCGGGGACAGAATGAATGCAAGAAGCCAGCGCCCTGCATTTCTAGGGGGTCTGTCTAAATCATAGGGTCATGTTACACATGTTCCTTTTTTCACAGGATTTTCTAAGCAGATATTTTTCTTATTTTGGCAGAAGGAAGCAAGAAGAACAAACACACAGGGGTGGAGGAAGTACACGGCTAGGGCAGACTCCTCTCTAGAAGAGAAAGAACTTAGAGCATTGGAAATATAACAGAGTTTCTTGTGCATGGTTAGAGTAAACTAGCCCTACATGTTAGAAACAAAGGGATGCTCTACAGGACACATTTAATGAGCCTGAAATCCCTATAGGCAGTGGACCCCATTATATTAAATACCAGAAAATGCAAAGCACAGGCCTTCAAAAGCTTGTTATCTTCTATGTCTGTTGTAAACACACACTCAGATTCACCCACTGAAATCCTAATCCCCAAGGTGACAGGATTAGGAAGTAGAGAAGATCTGGGAAGAGGAATGAATGATAAACACATAACTTTTCAGAGTCCTTACAAAACAGCCCAGAGCGACTCCCGTGGGGGTAAGGACTCACCCAAGATGATGCTGTGAGAAATGGGCCCTTACCAGATACCAAGTCTGCTGCTACCTTGATCTCACACTTTTCAGCTTCCAAAATCATGAGGCATACATTCTCTCTCATTTATAAACTACCTAGGCTATGGCATTTTCTCAGCCCCATGGACTGAGCACAGTAGTAAGCTGTGCACTCAGCCTCTGTGTTCCCCTGCGCTGTCATATGCAGAAAAAATGCTGAAGGGAAGCTGCAGTTTGACCTGGGCTGTTCTATGCAAACACATGGGCCTCCTGCTTTCCTTAGGCAAAACCCAATGTGCCTGTTCCCTCATCTTCCCACCTCGCTCTGATGAAAACTCAAGTCCTTTATGCATTTTGGTGTTGTCCTCTGCCAACTACATGGGGCAGCTTCTAGCCAGAGGTCGATTTGGTATAATTTTAGAATCTTCAACATATTATTTTATAATTTGCATCACAGTTCATGGGCATAGCAGTGTATAAAAAAATATAATTCACATCTAATTTTGGGGAATAGATGTGGATCAACCATTGATATGCTTATAGGAAATTGATGTGTTTTAAATTATTAGTATTATGTGGAAGTGTCTAATGACTTGTTAGGTTCCTATTTTAGGCATCTTAGGAAAACTGGATGAAGTTTTGGATGCTAGGGAACCTAAGCATTTCTCCCAGCTACAATAGCAGAACCATTTCATAGGAGCTGTGTCTGTATGGAATGGTGAGGTGCATGACCGTGCATGAGAGAATGTGACATGTAACCACATATGGTTCAAATTGGATTCAAATACTAGATATGGAGGCTCTTTGATCAGGCAACTCATCTGAATTTTCTAATTCTTTCCTGACTTCAAAATAAAAACAGTGTCCAGTCATCCCAGTGGCCACCATGAGTCTCAAATGATACTTATTGGAAGTCTTTGTGCTTATACATAAGAGTACGTATAGATACCCACTAAGGATATTGCAGTAGTTTGATTTTTGGTAGTGAAGATGTTGAGTGTCTGTAAGTGAAGGACTGTGCGTCATGGGAATAAAAACATCCACACAGGATCTCTGACAGGCTGAACAAGTGTTCTAGGTCCTGAATCCCTGAATCTTACCTTGTGTGGCAAAAGATATGATTAAGGTGCAATGTGCCAATGAGGGTATCCCATGTTGTCTGGGCTACTGCAGTCTTATAGTTGGTTGTCTGGAAGAGAGGTAGACACAACAGCTCTCTCGTTTTAGTCTTTCTCTGAGTTGTTTTGGGTAATCTAGGTTCTCTGCATTTCCACAGAAAATTTAGAGATCTGCTTTTATTATTTTTAAGTATATATATGTGTGAAGGGGGAGGGGCAGAGAGAGAGAGCATGTACACAGGTGCCAGCAGATGCAGAGGTGATGGATCCCCCAGGAGCTGCAATTACAGACCATTGTGAGCCACCTTGCCCGATGCTGGGAACTGGTCTTCTGTTCTCTGCAAGAGTGCCCAGTGTTCTTAACCACAGAGCTATCTTTCCAGACCCTACACAAGAATTTCAGAATCAACTTGTGTACTCCTACTTTTAAAAGCAATTGAGATTTTTATTTTGATTGCAGCAAATCTATAGATAAATGGAGAGAGGGACATTTTAACATCATTAAATTCATGGACTACACAGGTAATGTGGAGTTTTCCATTTGTGTGGGTCTGTAATTGCAGCAATGTTTCATATATTTCATACATTTCACTGTACAGCTCTTGAATTTTTCCAGTTTATCTCCTAGTGGTATTTAAGCAATATTGCTTTTTGAAATTTCAATTTCCCACTGTTCACTGTTAATATATAGAAATAAACCCTTTTTTCTATATATAAATATTTATCATGGAACTTTGTTATAATTACTTTCTGGTCCTCATTTTAAATACATATTTTCCAAAACTGTTTCCTCAGAATTTTGCTTCAATAAAATATAGATGAAGCCCAAGAATCTACAGTTTTAACAAGTGATCAGAGTTGGGCCAATGCAGATTCTCTAAGGATATTAACCTGAATAATGTGTGATAATTGTTAACTAGGTGAATGGACAAGGCAGACTGAGCTATCTCAGATCCTTCTTCCACCTCATATGTAAAGAGTAAATAAACCTGATTGAAAACATTGTAGACATTTTAGCATTAATATACTAAGTTCATAATAAAGGAAGGACAATATAAGATATTAGACGTGAAGAGGAAATGCACCCAAGCCTGGTAAACTAAGAAGATCTAGGGATTTGCAGTCAGTGCATGTTTGTAAAGGTTCTTGTTTTATCCCTCACACCAGAAAGATGTAGGACTTATTCTTACCTGGGAACAGAGAACTGAACCAAGATCTTTGTATGAACCCAGAATCCTGGAAAATCTGCCTCTAAAAACAACCACTGCCTAGGAAATTCCACCAACTGGCCTAAGATGAAGTGATGAGGCCTGTCATCTAGATAGCAGTCTCATGAAGAAAAGATGCTTCTGGGAAAAATCAGAGTCTCAGGTACAAGTTTGCAATCCAAACTTACACACCGTCAGATAGGTTCCAGCAGACGCTAAGTATGAAAGCTTGGCAGAAGACTCAAGGGAGTGTGTTCAAAATCCAGTATTCATGTTAAATGACTTTACAACACAAACATTTCCAACTGTCTGAAGAAATAGTTCAGTTCCTAAGGAAAATAAGTAGTTACCACAAGCAACCCAAGAGGAACATAATAGAAAATTCTTAGAGAAGCTCTAACATAGCAGTCTCAATAATTTTGAAGAGCTAAAGTAAGAAATAGAAATTACAATGGAGGAACAGAATGTATACATATAAAATTATGTGACTTCTAAAAACTAAGTCAGTAAAAATTTAAAATTTGATAGACGAGTATACCAAGAATAGATATAGCTAAACAGACAATTAGTCAAGTAGAAGAAAGAACTTAGAATAAACACTCAGAAAAGGGCTCAGCTAGATGGCTCAGGGTGTAAAAATAATTGCTGCCAAGACTGATAACCTGGGTTTGATCCCCAGGACCCACGTGGTGGAAGGAGAGAACTGACTCCAGATAGTTCTCTGATCTCCACACATGGCTGTGTCAAGGACACCCACCCATACACAAGTAGATAAAACAGAATAAACCAAAGAAAGACGAGGAGATTGAAGAAGAGATTGATTCTAAAGGAATCTTGAGAAAACAACATTGAGGAGGTGGATGATGAGAATTTTCCAGAATTGATAAAATTTCCATAATTTGATGAAGCCTATCAAGTACTGAGTAGGACTGGCAAAGGCAATATCACAATGCAACCACAGGCTACCAAAGCCCAAGGCAGTTCTTAATATTAACTTGAAAGCAAAGAGAGATAGTATAGCAACTAATGTCTGCCAGCACCTTTTCTTAAAGGTCTACAGTAGGAGCTGGAGGGATGGTGGTTGTGAAGAACACTTGCTGCTCTTGCAGAGAACCAGAGTTTGGCTCCCAGCACCCATGGTGGCCAGCTCACAACCACCTGAAACTCTAGCTTCCAGGGAATCTGATGCCCTTCTCTGGCCTCTGTAGGTAAACACACACACACACACACACACACACACACACACACACACACACACACTTAGGGTAAGTTACATAGATGGTAACTTGACACAGGAAAACAAGAGAGCGATCCCATGACATTGAAGACCAAAGGCATATACTTTTTTCTTTAAAAAGTATAAAGAGCTCTTCTATGAACTTGATTCTGTGAACAAGGATACCTTTTGGGGTATGAGTGTGAGATGCCCCCAAGAACTCACATTTGAACACTTGATCCCTGGCTGGCAGTGCTTTTTGGGGTGATTTTGGAAAATTTAGGAAGTTTCTGGTTGAAGGAAGTAATTGTTGGGGAAAAGGCCTTGAGGATTACAGGCCCCACATCCAGCTTACTTATTCTGCTTCCTGGTCTAAGGAGGAGTCCCAGAAATATACTCTCACTGGCGTGAGCTCTGCTATATAGTGGTGCTGTGATGGACTGGACCTGCTCAAACTGAGAGCTAAGTCATCCCTGCCTCTCTTGAGTTGCTCTTCTCAGGTTTGTACCCAGAGGTGAGAAAACAAACCACTGCAAACATAAAGCAAATGCAAACAAGGAAAGAAGACAGGAAGGAGCTTTTCTATCCACTTAACAAATGTTTCTCAGTGACATAAGGTCAGGGGGTTTTGCCAGCTGGTTGTCAGTACCAGCCAGCAATCTTCAACAGCCCTCCAAAGGACACAGAATTACACGGAATTTACAGGAATGATAATATGGAATTACTCTGTAAACAGAGCCTTTCCTTGGCATCTGAATCTTTTAGTAAATGACTGACAAAATAAAGAAGACTGTCACACAGATGGAAAAATTATATCTAGTTCACCCAGGCTAAGAATGCTGTGGAAGAATTTGGAACCACAAAGGAAACAATAGATGAATACAAGTTGTGGTGTATTGTTTGGGAACCTCCTGGAGAGCAGCCAGCCCCCTGGAATGATGCCAAGCACAGTGTCCCCAGGGAGCTGGAGGAGGTCCCACCACCTGTGGCATGGGGGCCACACAGTGGCATATTTTCAGTCTGCAGCTGAACACTACACCCTGCCAAACACATCCTCTGAAAAGCCTGGTGTCCTGGATGCTGGTCTGAAGCATAGAAAGAGATTTATGCCAATCTAAAACTCCCCATTCTTTCTGTATTCATCACAGGGGCATCATGAAAATCCTTCCTCCATGTGCAAGAAAAACACCCAATCAAATCCAGAATGCAGTCACCCATTTGGTTCTATTTTTGTTTTGATTATTTGCTTTTTCACTGAATATTCATTGAACAGCTTTATGTTCTTGGTGTTTGCAACATAGACTCTATACAGTATGATTTCCACACAGAAATTTCAAACAGCAGAAAGCCAAGACCATTTAGTTCAGGGATGAATACATAGATGGTAACTTGACACAGGAAAACAAGAGAGCGATCCCATGACATTGAAGACCAAAGGCATATTCAAGGGGAGGCCAGCAGAGTCTTAGTTGCCAGCCCATCCTGCTGCATATTCTTAGGCTGGCTGGGGAAAGTGACTTCAAAGGTATGGAGAATGGGAAGATCTGGACAACAGAGAGTCCTTCAGTGACTCATGACTCATTCTCTCAGTTTAAATAATCAGAGCATACATACTATCCTGGGCAGCCCTCACTTGACACAGGAGACGGGGGAAGCACACAAGTTACCAATGGCCTAGAAAGGAGGGACTGCTTGGTACAGGCCTTGGGGACATACAGTCTTCAAGTGACATCTATATAAACAGTAGATTTAACTATGGTTATCAATAATGAGATCATTAAAAAACTATGAAGTGTCATAAGAGGCAGAGAGAGGGAAAGGGTAGCAGAATAGTATCAGGCAGGTTAGGTATACAGGTATCTTTACACACCAAGAGACAAAAGGTTCAGGGAACAAAATTATTCAGCTTTAATACATAATTTAAAGCTGTAAATAAAACTAACAAAATAAACATAACAAAAACGACTGGTTTGTCAAGGACAAGATGGGGCTTAGTGCTGTCTGCAAAGGGGCATTAAGGAACTTGGTGGGGTGCTAGGGATTTTCTGTATCTTGACTTGGGGGGTGGTGATACCACTACTCAGGTTTGTCAAAATGCACAGAGACAGGATGACTTTTACTGTATGTAAATTATAACTCAATGAGCATAGGTAGGAAAGAGAAAAAAATAAATTAAATTCTTGTCTTTCAGACTGGAGCTCAAAGAGAATTGTGTAAAGCCAGTAAATCAACAAACAGCAATATTAGTGTTAGCAAGCCCTCTACACACACACACACACACACACACACACACACACACACACACACACACAACATTGAGCATGCTTCTTGACAGTATTAGGAGAAAAAAGTTACTTTTTGACTTTTCTGTCTGCCTATTTTTCCTATTGGTATTTTAAAAATTGTTAAGGTTTAAAAATATAGAAGTTGGGTGTGGTGGCTCACGTTGGTAATGCTAGCACTAAGGAGGCTGAGGTATGGTCTCTGAGGGTTTGAGGCCTCCCTGGACTACACAAAGCGTTTCAGGTTTCCCCGGGCTACATTACAAACAATGAATGAACCAATGGATGAATAATAAAACACTCAAGAATTTCCCTAGAAAGACAAAGAACTTATCTCTTCCCCACTGATGCTCTTTGCAGCAATGTGGTCAGTTTAGGTCACATGTTTCTGCTCTCTGGAGTCTCAAACGGTTCTTTTTTCCTCCCTGGACTTTCAAGGCCTGGAAGTTTGTGAAGATCCAGGCAGTTTGTGCTGGAAGCATTCTCTGTCTGGATCCAACCCACTGAGATAAGTTTGGTCCTGCGGTCAATGACAAGAAGCTGTGCCCTCACTGCATCCTAGTGGAGCAGTCCTAGGAGGTCACACACCATCTTCTGTGCTCTGTGGAGTCATGGATTGGTCCTTAGAAAGCTTTGTTTCCGGAGGGAGGCCTTTGGTGCCTGAGGGCCGGGCGGGCACCTGACAGCCAATGGATTCAAAGGTTAGTTTCGCATTAAAAGCACAGCCAGCAGATTCAGGGCTTGAGGTCCAGCCAAAAAGCTCAGCCAGGGGCTGCTGTACTATATACCCCATTTGCCCAATCCTGAGATACCAAGCCGTGTGGCTCCCCACTTGTGTGGGCTTTTCTTTGAAAGACCCCTCACCTCCGGGCTCCCAGCCGTAACCCTCCGCCGAACAAAGCGTTTTGACCAGGGCTGGTTGGAACCTGAATAAACCCTCACGTGCTTGCATGAGTCCAACTCGATAGTGGTCTTTGGGGGTCCCTTGACACGGGTACAACACTCATCACGGTAAAACTGAGATTTCTCCATTTTATAACTGGTATTTTGATAGAAGATACTTTTGAGACCACATAAAATCCTTTCCTACCCTCGATTCCCTTCTCCCCCCATTACTTTTGACCTGAGTTGTTTATAACTTTGAAGACATTTTAATTAAGTGGCTTCAGATGCCCGATTGGATATAAATGGACATAATCTATGAGCAGCATTATTTAATTCCTAACTTGTTTGGATGTAGTCACTGAGGGCCTTTGACAGCTTTGGTGTCCTGTGACAGACACATCATTCTTGTATCACTTCTTCTACTCAGACTTAAAGGAAGTTAGTTCTTTCCTGCCCAGGTCCTGGAAGCAGCTAGTTCCTGTCGGCAGTATATTGTAGCCAAGCTTGGGGAACCAGGTGCTCACTGCTGCTTGGATCTCAAAGTTTCCAGGACATCTCAGTAACATCTAAGAAATATGTGTGTGAGTACAAATGCATACATAAACTTTATATGTGTATTTATTTATTTCTTCATCTACCACCCACCCCTCTTTGGCGTATCAGCTCTTAGATGTCCTGGGAATCACCCTATAAACCAGGCTGGCCTCCCACTCACAGAGATCAGCCTGCTTCTGCCTCCCAAGTGCTGGGATTAAAGGAGTTGTTGACCACTGCTGTTTCATTTAAACATCTCAACCACCATGGGCTCATATTGATGGCTTCAACGCTTTCCAAATTTCAGAGTTTATCTCAATCTTTCTCTTTGCTGTATATCCCTCTTCTAAGAGCAAAGGAACACTTCTCCCATCGTCCTCAGTGTGTTCTCTCTTAAGATCCAGTGTCCTGGGGCCACCAAAATGCACCTTTCCCTCTCTGTGTTCCTGCCTTTGTTAGGGTTCCCTCCCAGCATGAGCAACATTTAACTTTGTTCAAATGTTAAAAATTGGTAGCTGAGCATCATAAAAAGAACAAGCAACAATGAAAGCAAGTATCATAAATAACAGTCTTTGTGCTCTAAGAATTAACAGTGTAATTGTAAAACACGTTAAAAATGCATCTGATCTAGCCGTGTGAGAAGGTTCACAACTGTAATCTCAGCTCACAGGAGCCTGATAGTAAGAGAATCACTGCATGTTAGAGGACAATTTAGACTACATAGTGAGTTCTGGGCCAGCCTGGCCCACATCTGTTCTAGAAAATACTGAGAAGCTCATAGTTTGGCTCCAATATATTTCTTATTTATTTATTTATTTATTTATTTATTTATTTGCCTTGGTGTTTGCCTGGAACTGGAACTACAGACAGTTGTTAGCTGCCATGTGGGTGCTGGGAATCGAACCCGGGTCCCCTGAAAGAGCAGACGGTGCTCTTAACCGCTGAGCCATCTCTCCAGTCCCATATTTCTATTGATATTATGTAGCTCCAAATGGCCTGATTCCACAGTCTCCCATATTCTTGTGTACTCACACATGTACAAATACGTACACACATGGGACCCACATATATACACATACATATGTATACATACACACATTTTTGCTTACATACACAAATATATATTTATACAGATATGTATATATTTACATATATACATACACACACAAATGCACACACATACTCATATGCACATGTTCTGAGCACTTGGTAACCTGGCTACCACATACAGGAAGTTCATACCTGAAATGTCACAGTAAATTGTCTGCTGGTAGAGCCTGGCCTCTAGGGGGTTAAAGTACACAGTGATTTCTGCTGATGAGTTGGGCCAGACATCACCTTCCTGAAACACAAACAAAAAAAGGAAGGCATTGTTTCCACATGATAATTTTGTTCCATATATTTAAGAAGTACATGAAGTTCTGACACATGAATGGACAGCAAAAGAATCCTTATGGTCAAGTAGGTTAGCATATGCATTTCCTAAGCAGTTCATTTGGTGTGCCACAAGCACCTCAGGTCTACTTTTACTGAATTTCTAACACATGTGTTATTAACTACATGTGTCATGCTGTGCATTGGATCTCCAGGACTCACACTGTTTGAGCTGTTTGACCATCATCTCCCTGTCTGCCCATACTCATCCTCTGAGCCCCAGCATCTGCCATTCTACTCTGTTTCCACAAGCTCTGCTTGTATAGCCTACATACACACAAGTACATGATGTATGGTACCAACCTTTCAGGCTCTAGTCTGATTCACTCAACAATATTGTTGCAAATGTCAGAGATGATCCCTTACGGTTTTGCATTTACTTATTGGGTGCGTGCACACACCCTTGCGGATGTGTGCATCCCACAGTGTGCACACAAAGGCCAGAGGACAATCTGTTGGAATTACTTCTCTCCTTCTACCATATGGAATCCAATAATTAAGTCAGGCTGGGCAGGAAGTACCTTTACCCACTGAGCATCTTGCCAACCCAGCAGGAGATCCTTTTTAAGGCTGAACAATATTCTGTCGTATGAATGTGTTAAGTTTCTTTCTCCACTTGGCTGCCCATGGATAATCAAGTAGTTCCACAGATTGGCTATGTAAATCATACTGCAGAGAACATGAGACTGAGCCTGTACAATCCTAAGTTTGCTTCCATTGCGTCTGTAGCAAGGAGAGAGCTTCTCTGTCACGTAGTAGTTCTATTTTTAACTTCTTCAGGAATCTTATGCTGTTTTCTGTAATGGCTATACCAATTTATGTTCTCACTAAAGCACACACCAAGGCTGAAATCCTGAGAATCTCAAGAAAACCCTTCTACAACACAAGAGAAAACACTATTTTACTCAGCAGACAAACTTTATACTGCTTGGTGACTTATCAAGTGGCATACATTTTGAAAAGCATTAAAAATCATGTCAATGAGTTCATGAATATAAAGTATATTAATGAGAAAACAAAAAAGATAATTGTTTTCTTTGAAATGGAGTTTTACTATGTAGCCAAGGCTAGCCTCAAACTCATGATCCTCTGGCTTCATCTCCTAAAGTTCTAGGACTGCAAGTGTGTGTCAATATGCTTTGTGGGACTAGGCATTTTTAAGATATGTGTGTGTGTGTTTTTTTTTTTTTTTTGTCAGAATGGCTAAGAAACATTAATGACACCTTATGTTGGAGAGGATGTGGAGCAAGGGGAACACTCCTCCACTGCTGGTGCGAGTGCAAACTTGTAGAGACACTTTGGAAACCAATACGGCAGTTTCTCAGAAAACTGAGAATCAATCTACCTCAAGATGAGCTATACCAATCTTTGGCATATTCCCAAGGGATGCTCAATCATACCACAAGGACACTTGCTTAACTATATTCATATTACTATTATTCATAATATCCAGAACCTGGAAACAACCTAGATGCCTCTCAACTGAAGAATGGGTAAAGAAAATGTGGTACACTTACACAATGAAGTACTACTCAGCTGTAAAAAACAATGACCTCATGAAATTTGCAGGCAAATAGCTGGAACTAGAAAAGATTATTCTGCGTGAGGTAACCCAGCACACACCATGTTTGTCTTTCTGGATCTGGGCTACCTCACTCAGAATGATCTTGTTAGGGTGAGGGAACAGGAGGAGAGAAGGGAGGGCATGTATGTAAAAAAAGTTAAATAAAATAAAATTTTAAAAACAGATATGTATGTTCAGTGAGCACCTGCTATCTGCCCCATGTGCACCCAGCCCTAGGATTTCAGAGGAGACAGAGTAGACCAAGACTGCAGGAAGCTTATTGTTTTGGGTTGTTTTTTACTGTTTTGGCTCTTTGGTGGTGGGGAGCTACCACCCAGCTCTCAAATAAATACACACATGGAGACGTATTATTACGTAAGAATATCCAGCCTTAGCTTGGCTTATTTCTATCCTGTTTTTCTTAAATTATCCCGTCTACCTTTTGCCTCAGGGCTTTTATCTCTATCCTATACAGCTGTCTTTATTGCTCACTCTGTGGCTGGCTGTGTAGCTGGGTGGCTGGCTCTGAAGTCCTCCTCCTCTCCTCCGTTTCTGGCTCCTTCTTTGATCTTTTCCTCTCAGATTTCTCTTCCAGTTTATCCTCTCGGCCTGCCAGCCCTGCCTATCCTTTTTCCTGCCTACTTATTGGCTGTTCAGCTCTTTATTAGACCAATCAGGCATGTTAGGCAGGCAAAGTAACACAGCTTTATATAGTAAACAACAACATAAAAGAATTCAGTACATCTTTGCATCTTTAAACAAATGCTTCGCAGTATAAACAAATGTAACACATCTTAAGATAATATCCTACAACAATGCTTATCCATTAGCAGAGTGGTTGACTTCAATATACCTGACAAGGATTGTCCCTGTAGAAGTAAGGTCCACAGGGGCCACAGAGTAAGAAGTAGTCGACCTCCTCAGCTGAAGCACTACCTTCCCAACTTTAAGTGACAAGGAATCTCTACTCTATGGAGCCAAGTAATGGCTCAAGGGAGGACAAAGGCTAAATCAGAATGTTTCTGAGCCAGTCAGCCATCTCTCATTTTAATTCAACTACCCTGAAGCCATAATAAGAAGCCCGCGTTTTGCTACTGAGGTGGAATAAGCTTCCTAACCCTGATTTAAAATACTGATCATACAATCTTGTATCTCTTCACTAATTTCTCAAGCTGTAAGAGTGTTAGCCGCTCTTGATTCCAAGACCCACCCCCGTCAAGGTCTGGAAAACCATGTACTCAGTAAGAGCTCCCTACATTTTTATTGACCACCATCCATGTTACTTCTATGCCACTAATAAGGACTAAACTGAAAGGTTGAAAAGGCACAGGAAAGTATGTGCTTCTTCCTAAAGTCTTTGTAAACAGGGCCAAATGAGCACAAGTACTAAACACATTTATAAATCCATACATGGCTCAATTGAAAATCAAAGCAAGACCACTTAATAAATAATCAGCTCCAGTTTCAGAGAGTCTCCAAAGCATACCAGATCTAGTCTGGCTGGAAGGAAAAATACTCCTGGAATAAAGAATTGAGAAGAAAACCAATGGCTGACATCATCCTCTAGCAGAGATAAGATCCTGGGTTCAGCACCAGAGCCTGAATAAATGAAAGGGCGAGAGTAAAAGGCAGGAAACCAGAGGCAGCTTTGATTTATTTATGAGAGCAATCAGAATGACCTACGACTTTCTCAGGCAATGTCCCCAAGCTTTACAGTGAGGGGAGGGGACCCAGGCTCTAAGAAGCAAAAGTGAGGCCACAAAGGTCACAAAGTGGTTTTGCAGCTTCGGGAAGTCCAAAGAAGAAGGGTAGGTGCGGGGTCCTCCATCTCCCTCCCACATCCAGACAGAGGCAGCTCTTGGGAGGTGCTTGATGCTATTCACTGAGTCGGCTGTCTCTGTTCTGCTTATACCTTATGGGGTGACTATCAGACATGAATTCATTTCTGAGTCCTCTTCTGCCCTTTTTGTTGATTTGGGACTCTCAAAACCATATAGTTGTGTCCAGGGAGGCCCCTGAGATTCCACAGGGGGGCAGGAAAATTTCAAGCACTCTTGTGAACTTAGAAATTTTGCTGCAAAGCTTTGCAAGACCTTGAAACAAATACTTGTTGCTTTCTGATAAGTAGAAAATCCCTGGCCTTTGACTGGCAGGACCTAGAAAAGGCAGACAGGTCAAGCAGATATGGCTCAGCCATTCAGCCGAGTCTTCAGCCAATTGAAGGTACATCAGTGGGTATCCTTCCTAAGAATGACTGATGATGTGGGCATCTCCATAAGCCATGCGATGGATGCAAATCTGCTGATGGGTTTAGACCCTGCTCTGGCCAGACACTGAGTAGATGCAGCTAACTTGCTCCAACACAAACTGGCCAAAGCACCAAGGGGCATTCGGTTCCTGAGAGAATCCATGTTAGAAAAATGTGAGTAGCAAGAAGTAGTCCCCAAAGTATGACCTGGGAATTGGATTATCTCAGAATGTGTGAAAAGGAGTCTTTAGGGCTGGAGTTGGCCAGACTATTTTCATAGGTTCCAAGCCACAGTGTCCATGGTGGATGCCCAGACAAAAGGGAACATGATCTCAGCCTCCAAAGGCTTTTGAACCTGCCATGGTCAAATAAGTCTGCTGGGTAGAAATGTTGAGAAGTAAGATGCAATTGAGCAGGGTGCCCTGGATCCCAGGATAAGGAGCTACTGGCACCCAGGTAAGATTGGGAGAGGACCCTTAGGTGACAGAGGCCAGCATGAGAAGGCCGTCCTAAGGGCTCTGACTGAACGAAGATCAGCACTGGGGCCTTCTCATGCAGAACGGCAGCTGGATTGCTGAGTTCACAGCATCCACTAGTAACTTGAATCTTTCTCTGAACATGGGAGATAATTCAAGGACAAATGCTACTCTGAAGTCCTCTCCTGGGTCAGAGCATGTGACAGTGAACTAACAGGGCTCTGTATCTGACACAACAGAAGCATGGTCATGCCATTTCCTCTCTCAGAGGGATGCTGATAGTGTGAGGTCATTCACTACTTCTGCTTTTCAGTTGGGCTGAAGTGAAACTTCTTCTACTTTCCTTCAGGAAAAAAAAAAAAAAAAAAAAAAAAAAAAAAAAAAAAAAAAAAAAAAAAAAAAAAAAACAAACAAAAAAAAAAAAAAAAAAAACTCAGTTAAAAAAAAAAAAAGGCCCTGACATTTCTTAGCAAATCAAAGGACAAACCTTACAAACAGGCAATACGCCCCAAACGGCCCCAATTCGCTCCCTGCTTTGACTCTCTCACATTATTAGTCCTGCTGAAATTAACTTCTGGGTCACTCACGCTTCAGAAAATGCCTTCTCATTCTTAATTGCTGAGCTCCGACATTTCAGAAAATCAAAACCTTCAGGAATTTCCCTCCCGACTCCAGCATCAATACCCTGTGTCCCTGGTGCTGCCCCTCCCTTAGACCCCGGCTGCTCTGCCTTCCTTCTGTTTCTAAGATTCTCTGACCATTTTCCTACTCCAAGTGGAAACATGAGTTTAGAGAATTCAATCCATCACTATTATCTTGTTGGGGGAAAAATAATCCAGTGGCTGGCCCCCAGTTCTCCTGTAGTCATTTCCTGTTGCTCCTAATGTTTTATCTTTTCTCAGTTTTATTTTGAGTAGGACAACAGTATTTCATTTGTCAACCAAGTGACCTATGAGAAAAAAATCAACTTTGAATTTTTAAGTTTAATGTTAATTCCATGCTAATTATCCTAATATTTTTTTAAATTATTTTTGAAACTTTCAAGCTCCTTCTGAATAAGAACAACAGACCAAGCAACTTCATGGCCAACTTCAGAGCCTTTCTGGATTCTCTGAGTACACAGCTACTGGTCCTGTGACAGGTAATAAACATGATGAGAGAGGTGTCTTAAAAGTGACTGACATTTTTAAAGAAGAGTTTCTTTTTTGCTCACACTTAGAGGGTACAGTCCATCATGGCAGGGACAGCAGAGCAGCAGAGCTGGAGGCGGCTGTCCACATTGTATCCACAGTCAGGGAGCAGAGGAAGATGGCCGCTGTTCAGTGTGTTTTCTCCTTTTTATTCAGTCTGGGATTTTGGCTTATGTAATAGTGTGACCCATATTTAGGATTGGTCTTCTAACCTCAATTAACAGAAAGATACCATCTGAAGCTACTACAATTCTTTTATGCTCAATGTTCAGCACACACATGAAAAAAATACTACAGATTAGCTGTCTTGGTGCGTAAAGGTGTTTGTTGCTGAGCCTGACAACCTGAATTTGCCCCTCACATAATGGGAGAGTTGATTCCAGCAAGTTGTCTTCTGATTTCCCAGACACACACACACACACACACACACAGACACACACACACCACACACACATACACACACATACCCCAAATGAATAAGTGGATAAATAAATGTAAAAATTAAACACATCGAAAGGCAGGAAAAATTGATCATACTCAAGTGAAGAGGACACACAAAGGTAAATGCACAGAGCCAGGTGTAAGGCTTAGCAGACAGGTGACTAATGGACTTCTAGAAAGTTGCACTAGATCAACAGAACTTTAGTAAAAAGCCTCCTTCAAAAGTTTTTCAAAAATAAAACCTGACTCTTTCCTCCCCCCTCTCTCTTTTATTCCTTTCCTGAAGGATCATTTCTTGAAATTCTTGCTAAGTGGAAATTTAAAGCACCAGGACAGTTCCATGTGTATTTAACTTCCTTGTTGGATCTGGAAAGCAGGACTCAACGTTACAACAAAAATTCCTACGTGTATTAAATTTAAAAATTGCATTTTGATTTTCCAGCTACATGTATGACTCAAATATTTAGCTTTCTAGTCAATTTCTAATTTGCAAAGAAACAAGTGAGTTGTGGTGCTTTGAATAGCTATGGCCCCATACACTCATACATTTAAATGCTTGGTCCAGAGAGAGTGGCACTATTAGGAGGTCTTGTTGGAGAAAGTGTGTCTCTGTGGAGGTAGGCTTGGAGGCTGCATATATGTTCAAGCCACACCCACTGGGACCATCTCTCCTGGCTACCTGTGGATCAAGATGTAGAATTCTCAGCTCCTTCTCCAGCACCATGTCTACCTGAATGCTGCCAGGCTTCTGCCATGATGACAGTGGACTAAACCTCTGAACTGTAAGCCAGCCTCAATTAAATGTGTTCCTTTATAAGAGCTGCTGTGGTCAGGGTGTCTCTTTACAGTGACAGAAATCCTAACTAAGACATGTGTCTGACTCAGAATCACAATTTGGCAAGCGTTTCCAGAGAGCTTAAGTTCTATCCTGCAATCACTTAAGTTCATTGCAATCACTGCTCTGTACCTTATTTCATCCAGTCTTTACCCTTGTAAAGTCCTTTCTCTCTCTCTCTCTCTCTCTCTCTCTCTCTCTCTCTCTCTCTCTTTCTCTCTCTCTCTCTCTCTCTCTCTCTCTCTCACACACACACACACACACACACACCTCTAAAAATAGAAAACTGAGGCAAAGTGAAGTGAAGTATCTTACCTAAGCACAAACTAACAATAAGTAGGCAGGCCAGGAGTCTATGGTATTTCCCTAACTTCACTAACCCTTCTGCAATTCTAAAAGTAGGTCAGGGCCCACCTCTCTCACTACGACAGACAGAAGGGAAGACATTTAGAATCTACCACTGATATGTGGACTTAATCTGACACAGCCTTCCCCGGTGATCCTGCTTGTGGACAGTGTGACACTGTCCACATATGCTTGAATTCTTCTGGAAGGCGACTCACAGGAAGTTTTTTGGGGCACAAAAGCATGTTAATGTCCCTGAGAGACAAACTGTTGGATCTTCTTCAAGCTCCTGTGGAGAGTGAAGATTAATGCCCAGTCCCTTCAGAAGAAGACATGGGGACAATGACCTCAGGTAGAGCTCTTGACATCAAGTGACTTCCTTCATCCTTGGCGGCACAGACACCTTCAACTGTTCCATCACTTTCCTTATGCAACAAAAGAATCCTCTAGTCCTAGAGTTTAAGAAGAGCCCGGGAGATCCCATTTCTCAAAATAAGCAAGCAAACAGACAGAAATTTTCTCAGAAAATGAAAGCATGCTCTCAAAGTCAAATATCTGTGTTAAACTTTAAAAATAAGAATCATTTAAAAATTATGTATGAATATGTATGCTTCTGTGTATGTATTATGTATGCATGCATATATGTATGTATTATGTTTGTACACACACATGCAGATGTCCACAAAGGCCATAAGAGGACATCACATCCCCCTGGAGCTGGAGTTTCAGGCCTTTGTGAGGATATGGGGGTGGGAATTGAATTCCTGTCCTCTATCAGAACAGGGAACACTCTTAAGCAGGAGGCCATCTGCCCAACCCTCAGTGTCAAATTTCAGTCAGTGACCAAGCTACCAACCAAATGCCGTAATCTTTTCTGCTTCTTACAACAGATTCAATCAATAACAAAAACTTTGGCTACCTTTTATGATACTTGGCACAGATACCAACTGTCTCAATGATTTTAAAAAAACAAACAAAAAAAACAAAGGAAAGTATAAAAAATGACAGGTAAACTATCTTTTTTAGTGTTGAGAGAAAAGACCGAGTTGACATAGGCTTGCAAAGAGACTAGCTACTCAGTTACTTCACTTGGGACAAGATACTGTAAGTAAAATTGTGATTTTTAAATTAATGCCAGAAAAGTTACTGAGAGCGAGCGAGCTCTATGATCTCTCCATCTGGAAGAGGAAGCATCATCACAAAAGGCCCTTTCTGCCTTGATTTCATCTTCAACCCAAACACAGAACTCCATGGGGTCCTTAGCTAGCAGAGGTGGCCATGTGTGATGTCCAAGTCTTTCTTTTCTAGACAGGAAAGGTATTGACTAATTTAATGAGCCATGAGCAACTTCGCTATTTCTAAGACTTCCTTGGGCCCCCTTCCACCCACACTGGTTCGCCAACACAATAGCAAATGCTCTGGTACATGTTGGCGGAAAGTGGGCCTCAGCACAAAGACCTGAAAGGAGAATCCTAATGAACGAGGCTAGAGGATGCTCAACTGCACTGGCAGAGCCTGTCAAGGGCAGTTTGTTCTCAGCAGATCCACGTCCTTGGGTTCCTTCCTGGTGTCCATTTCCAAGGAGTCAGCGCCCACGTGTCTGCCTTGTGAGTCACAGCTAATGACTGGACCCAAGGAAGGGCTGTGTAGGACAAAAAGCACATCATCTTTCTTCTTGGTAGCCATCTGGACTTGCATCCAACCTGGTTCTGCTGAGCTCACCCACTATGCTGCATGAGGAAAAGGATCATGTAAACTAAATTTGAGCTGTGCTCTACAAGTCCAAGTTGCTACAACAGCAAGTTTCTCTCCGGCTTAAATAACATCAGAGCACAGGTTACTATTACTTGCATGGTGATGAAGAAATGACCGAGTGTCTCTCCCCTTTGATACCTCAGGTAGATGAAGCCTCAGCTTCTCTGGGGTTGATGGAGGAGATGTAGGGTTAGAGGAGCAGGGGTGTTGGGCCAACTCAAATGCCTTAGACATGCAGCAGGAAATAGCTTGGAAAATATATTGAAATATTCAGGCCTTTCTTTTTGAGAAAGTACCAAGTGCTCCATGTCCAGAAAACTGCTGCCTTCAAAGTGTGACCTTAGCCAGCAGCGTCAGAGTTCAGAGACAGGATAGTTACATCTGTGCTGAGGTCTCAGGGTTGCTAGACGCCCATGGGAAGCAAAAGCCTAATTTTCTTTCTGCTGGGTGATATTCTCTCACCTCTCAATTTTCAGAATTGAGTTTTTGTCTTTTGAATTTCTCTCTTTAGGGGGACTCTGGAGACTGGAGCAGAGAAAATAACAGAATGAGACCATCGAAGTTCAGCCCAGACACGGTTTGCCTGGCACAACTGAATTATTATATTTATGAAACAGTCGGTTCCATTTGTTTTTTTGAAGGCTCAAGACATGCATAATAGACTTGGTATGGCAGATTCTTTCTGAAGATGGGGAGAAATCTCATATGGAAGCAGATGACTTGAAAAATCACTAGGAGTCTGGATAGCTCCATGCCTTCCTGGTTATCAACAAATGAAGAAATCCAAGCTAATGACATTAATAAGTCAACCTACCATCAATAAAATTGATATATGAGACGTTTGAAGTAAATAGGCATGTCTCATATGCACTAATGAGTATATAGTAATCCTAATGGCTTTAAAATATCAATAGATAAATAACTACCATTTTACAAAATTCCTTTTGGTCTTCTGTCTCCTGGTTTTTCTGAGTCCTTAATGCTCTCTTTTTTCCACCAAAGGATATTTCTAAGTCTCACAAATGACAAAATCCCAGCTCTGCATCAGTAGAGCAGTGGCCAGCCTCTCCTGTGTCCATATCCTAAGGAAATAGAAGGCATAAGCAGGCCTGGGGCTCCATGGTTCTGTGGCCATCAGGACTCAAGACACCCAAATCTAACTCCTCAAAGTTCAAGCTGCAAACCCAATGGTCCATGTCTATGGCTTCATGTCACAAAGAAAGGGCAGGAGAAGTTTGCTAAGACTTGGGACCTGTCTTAGTTACTTTTCTGTTGCTGTAACAGAGCATTGTGACTAAGGCAACTTATAAAAAGAAGAATTTAATTTGGCTTATGGTTACAGAGGGTTAGATTCCATGATGGCAGAGCAAAGGTATGTCAGATAAAATAACTAAGAGTTCACATCTCCCTCCAAAAGCAGGAAGCAGAGAGCTAACTGGGAATGGCAGGGTGTTTTGAAATCTCAAAGCTCATTTACAATGAAAAGATTAGATCTCCTAATCACCAGCTGGGACCAAGTACCCAAACACAAGCCTCTGGGGGCATTCATAGGCACACCACCACAGAGCCAAATGATGAGGCAGTACTAGAACACAGTAAAAACCTGCTATCATAGAATTTGGGGCCTTTTATTCCTACAGGATTGAGACAAACAACTCCTCATATGATAATATCAATAAAATGAGCTTTAAATTCAAACTCTTCATTATCCCTGAGCAATTTGGGGTCAGGACTGATTTCCTAATCCTGAATTTCCTTCCTTTAAATGGGAAGAGTCTCTGAAACTGGAACAGCATTCTCATAAAATACTCAATATGCAGGGCACATAGCTTATATTTAAGACTAAGCTAAACTTTAGTATTAGCTGATGTGTTTGAAGAATGAAGCTACATATATTTAGACGAGATAAAATAAGATGACATTTTTCAATTTTTATTCAGACCTTTAGGTATAGAATTTTTTTGTTATTGTTGCTTATCTGTTGCCCTTATGTTTGCCTCACTGAACATGCTGTCCTTCCTCTATGGCCAGGGACAAAACAGTCAGCCCATCAGAAGGCAAGGTGGTCTCTACACCTGTTGATGTTATTTATCTGGTAGACTATGACGAAGGTTGACTATTAGACTAGCTGGTAGCACTGCTTGCTCCTAATCTCTTCTGCTTCTGCTGCAAGATCAGTTCAAACAAGAGCTGTGGATGTGAGATCATACCAGAGGAAAAATCTAATCCCCAATGCACAGCTAAGCTGTCACAAAGTAAGCAGTGACTGCTTGCTAGAAGAGCCCTGATAGGTGAGCGATGTTTAGGAGAAGTCAGCAGACAATGGTGCAAGAGGTCTGGGTGCAGAGGACGGTCTCAGCATGTGTGTGCTGCCGTCTCACACTCTGAAATCTCAGCCTTTACTCTCTTCCTGGGTCTCCTTCTGGGTACACAGAGATGCTCTTGCAGCCTCTGAATTTGCCCTTAATCTCCCTACTCTTAGAGTTTCCATATCTCCAGTAAAGACCTTTACAGTAGCCTCACAAATCTTGCTTCTGGTCCTGAATTCTTGGGGCCCCTTTCCACACCAATTTTAGTTCCCTATTTCTGAAGCTTCCTTGGTCCAAGTGCTGGGGATGAGGACAAAGCATCTCTTAGTCTTAGGAGCTCAGAGTATGACTCCAAATTAAAGACTTAGAATTTAAAAGTCACAAGATAAGACTGACCTATTCCCAATATAACTGTGCAATGAACCCACAGACAAGAAAGACCAGGTGGCTAGTTTAGGCTGCATTTACTGTTTGCAAAGCCAAGGCCCAGACCAGAACTATTAATCTGCCAATTTCTATCAAAGATGTCATAATTCCTCCAGTCACTTCAGTGAGATCTATGACCCTTATGCTCTCAATCTCAATGACCAATCAATGAGCATTTTGTGTCTTTCTTTTGACCATGTCTCATATCTTCCATCTCCTTTCCTTTCTAACCACTCCGGGACTGTTCCAGGTCACCATTACCCTCATGAAATCATTCTGCTCTTGGCTGTAGACCTGTTTATTATGCCTCCACCAGCTTCCACTGACTGACATATGCCATCTGACTCTCCCTCTGTCCATCCTCCTCCAAGCCACACGTGGGTATCAGGGTAAACTTTCCAATCCCTGTTGAGGACACCACTTTCCTGTAATGAGTCTCAGATCTTCATCAGCACTGGCCAAGCTGGGACCTACGGAATGTCTGCTCCAGCAGATGTTCTGTGGGAGGGATCTGCTCATGGGGAAGTGATGTTTGAATTCCACCACTTAGACTACCTCTTTCCCTTTCCACATAGTCCCAAATTTGTTTGACTCCCAAACTGCTTTTGCAAAGAATACACAGTACCATCTCTCAGATCCAGTGTCTCCTGGAAAGCACAGTGAGAGACAGGGAGCTGTAGGGTGAACATCATAGGCCACTTCTCTCCATTCACGGTCCCCAGCGGAAACTAGGCTGCTCACTGCTATCCATCCTCCTGGGAACAGGATGAATGTTTCCTTTCCCCACAGCTTCCGTGATTTTTCTAACTGTAAATACTCTCCTCCCTGCCCACTTAATTAAACTATAGCCTTTCTCCAATGTCTGGTTCCGATGTCTTCTGTGAATTCTTCCCAAGGCTCTTGGCTGAGATCACTATAGATCATTCACCTGTCTCAGAAAGCCAGGCTCTGTACAGGAAGAAACTCATGTGCTATGAAGCAAGAGAAACAGCAGGGTTTTCTCATAAAATAGCTTTAAAAGTAATTTAAAGGTAAGGTTATATTACATGCACACATTCTATACTTTACAGAATGATCAGATTTTCAAGCAGGAGATTTAAGATCAATGGATAACTTACCTTGAGAATGTAAATTAATGTAAGTACTATAGATAGACAACAATATGAACCATACATAAAAATATAAAAAGAGAACTACCATATACCCCTGTATGCCATTAACCAAAGGAAATAAAATCAGCAAACATAAAAGAAGCCTGAATACCCATGTTTATTAAACACTCCTCACAATGGCCCAGCTAGAGAATCAGCCTAGATACCCATCCACAGATGAACACATCAAGAAAATGTGATATATACACACAATGGAGTATTATTTATCCACAAAGAACAATAAAATTGTGCCATTTGTAGGAAAATGGACAGAACTAGAGGTCATGTTAAGTGAAGTAAGCCAGAAAGACAAGTAACTGTATGCTTTCCCTCATGTAGACAAGATAAGATAAGCCCAAAGGTGGCTCCCCAGTGTCAGCAATGATTAATAGGGAAGGCAAGGGGACCGGGGAAGAGGGAGACAGAAAGTTAGATATGACTGAGGCATGATGGATAGTCACATCATAGTGAAATTCATTAGTACCCACAATTAATATGTGTTAATACCTGCAAGAAACTACCATGCCTAACACTGAGAGCCACTGTCTCATTAGAATTATTAGAGGAGAACACTGGCAGGGTTCTATGCCTTCATGCTCATTTGTTAAAAAAAAATTATCAAGAGCCCACTAATGAAGACTATAATGAGAAGAAAACCCAAATATTGTATAAAAAGGCAAAAGACACCAAGGAGTCCACAAAGACCACTTAAACCGTAAATGAGTTTTTCATAGTTTGATTTTGGTATTATTTTCTACAGAATATAAACAAACTGCTTATTTACTTTAAAAGTGCATTTCTGTCTGTTATTACTTAAAGAAAATGGTTGGTTCTCTGTGATGGGGATGCCCACTTAGCTGCTCACAAGGACTCAAAAGCATCTCAAAGTCCATGATTTAATACACATCTCCAGCTCTGGCCTAGGAGAGGAAGCCCAGAAGATCTGAGGCCACTCTAGTGTTCCTATATCTGACTTGGGAATAGATAGTACTTACTCATGGGCTGCACCCAACTACTGCCAATCACATATTCCAGACCTTACTGCCATCTACTCTTACAAATCAACAAGAAGCAAGCCGGGCAGTCATCAGCCTGGCTCTCCAAACGGCTAGCTGAAAAGAACACTGGACCCTGAGTACCTTAGTATGTCTGAAGTTGCCCCAACTGTCTGCTTATTCTTACTCAGCCTGCTCACTCCAGTATGCCATTCTTTTCCCATTTCTCTGAACTTTACCTGTTTATAATTACCCGCCCCGCCCCCCACAATGTCTGGAGACTCCTTTGTTGCTCTGTGCCTTGGGGAATTTTCCCACACTACAGGAAGTTCACCCTCAACCTGCATCTCCAATTTTATTTCCCACTTGACATTTTACTGCCAGGAAGCTGCACTTGGTACCTTAGATGAATCACTCTGTGAACACTCTCAATTTTGTTCCCTTAAAGTCCTGCCACGCAAGATCTACTCAAGATTTCTTTCAAGAAGCTCTCTTTAACTTCTAGACTGAGGAAATGACCTTACCTTTGACCTAGGGTACCATTATTACAGTCTCCAGTGAAACACAATCGCTCACACAAAACATCCATCCAGAGGATGCCCCCAAGAGGAAAGCACTTTCCTAGAGATCCACAACATATAAGGAGCCTATTGCTTCTCAGACTTACTCAGCCATAGAAACATGGATGGAAGGATAATGACCTGCTAAGACAGCGGCACTTCCTAGAGTCTCTTCTCCATCCGGCTTAAACAGCATCAGTGAGGCAATTAAATCTAGCTTTGGACTTTCCCAACCTCTATTGTAGTTGCTTTACTTATACTAGTCTATTCATTAAGAGGAATTTAGTGAGCAAGGAGAGGTTAGCTTAATCCACAGCACACAGCAAACCGAAAAGCTGTTAGCAGGGCTGGGGGCCAGATCAGTGGGCAGGAGTGCATGCTATTCAAACATGAAGGCCAGAGCTCAAACCTCTAGTACCCATGTAAGAAAGCCAGACATGACCATGCGTTCCTATAACCCCAGCACCGGGGAGCAGAGAATCATGGATCCTGGCAGCTCACTAGACAGCTGTTCTAGCTGAAGCAGTGAGTGGCAGGTTTGGTGAGCAATCCTGTCTTAAGGGAACAAAGTGAAAAGCAATAGAGAAAGACACCTAATAATGTCTTTTTCTGGCATCTACATGCACAGGCATGAAGTGCACACTTACATATGCATGAGGTATACAACATATACCATACACTCACACCCACCCAGCTACTAGAACTGTCTTCTCGAAAAGGTTTCTTATTTTTATCTTTGGTATGCATGTATGTATGTGCTATCCTGGACATATGTGCACCATGTGCATACAGGTGCCTGTGAAACCAGAGGAGGAAACAGAATCTCCTGGGACCAGAGCCACAGGTAGTTGGGAACAGACTTGGGTTCTTAGCACAAACCATATGTGCTTTTCCCCACCACTCCAGACCGGCTCATTACTTTTGTGTTGAGGCAGCAGGGCAGTATGGTACTAAGTTTGGTTTATAGAATCAGCCCACTGTTGCTGGCACCAGATAATCTGTAAAGTCAAGGGCTGGATCTGCTCTGGTGTTCATGGGTACCTGATGCACATGGTGCCTGATTCAGACCATATAGTCAATAACTATCTATACTGAGTAGATTCAGGACAAAGTTATTTGACATTCTGAACAATTTTGCCAGCATTGGAGACATCTAGAAGTGACCAAAGACTGTTGTGGTAGTCGCGGAGGCATCTGGCAGGTAAAAGCAAACATTTCCACACAGTGCATAGGACAAAGACTTACACATCCACAACATTGATGCTGCTAAGGCTGACATGTCTTGCTCTATAGTCAGATTAATCTGGGCAAAATTTCCAGCTAAGGCCACCAGCTGCTTGGCCTTGAGCATGCAATGAGATTTAAGTGTTCATTTCCTTATTTTTATATTGGGGCTTTAATTATATCTTTCAGGGTTGTTGTAAGGTGATATATGGACAATGGCATACCCTGGGCAATTCATAGGAAGCAGGAACAGGAGCACAATCGTGTGATCTGCCAGCATTCTTGCCATCAGCCTTCATGCAATGTCTCACATCAATCATGGCCCTGCATCTCAGGATTATGCCATGTCAGGCCCAGAATGGAGAATCTAGCTGAAGCAGCTCTGCACACCCATTTGTGTTCACTAGATAGGGTTTTATTCAGGCACTTACCAGGGGCTCGATAGTGAAAATGTGATTCAGAAAGAGCATGCTGTCTCCTTGAACCAGCTTTCTCTGGTTCTCAAAGGTGCGGGAGAGAACAGAAAGGCGTTCTCGGAGAGAAGGATCCAGGATACAGTCTTCAAGAAACACGTTGGTTTCATGTTTTTCCTCCTTGCTCAGATCATCGCAGACCCTAAAGATAATGAGAGGATGTAAGGGTCACCTTGGGACTTCCATGAAGAACTGTGAGCAGGGGCTTGTTTCCAGGCTGCTCCTCTGGGAATATCCTTATCTCTTGGGGGGTGGTCCCTCCTTGCCCTCAGTCTGCAATGCATGAGTGGATGACCTTGTTTTGCCTTCTCAGAACTTTCAGAGACCAGGTTTGATGATATTTTGTCACCTCCTTCCAGAAGTCCTCTGGGATTTCTTTCCCACTCAAAGCCCTTCTGTTTACTTCAGAATCAACTTGCTATCTGGACAAATATTTCCTTTTAGGTGATTGTGTTTTCCATGCGTATTTTTAAATTATTTAACATCTGCTCTGTCTCTCACACAGGAAAGATGATTTTGTTCCTGTTAAGATTGCCTTGCTTTAATTCTTTCCCAGCTATTCATTATCTAGGGAATAGAATGTGGAGCTGACGAGGGCTGGGTTTAGATATGATTTTACGATCTATTTCCTAGCTCTGAGACTCTGGGAGCCTCACAATTTCTCTAAGCCTTGGTCCTTGTTCCCAAAAATAGAGATGACAGAAACACAGTTCCTAAGCTATAGACAGAGTTTAAAGGTGACCCAGCACAGAGCGGGTGCTCCATCAGTACCATCCCTCTGTCCATGTCAAGTTTGTAAGATGCTTGAGCCACACCCAAAGATGCTTCCTCACCCACTCAGTACTCATTATCTGCCATGGTCAGAAAGAGGACAGCCTCTTCTACCTCCCTCCTCGCTGCCCTCACCTTTCTAGATGACCTTTCACCTGAACCCTGCAGACTGGCCTCTACTCCCCCGACTCCGCACACACTTGCTACTGATCCCAACATTATACTGCTGCAACCTGACACCCCCCCACCCCACCCCCCACATACCTTGACAGCACATACTTAGCAAGTGAGTGCTGAGTGGGCACCTGAGGCCACTGAGTTCCTGTCTCAGCTCTGACTTTCTAGATGACCTCATACAAACCAGAGGTTATATTTTGTCGGTGGTTGTTTTAAATAACTTCAGTGTTCTAAGCCCTTTGGCTATATAACACAAGGAAAACAAATAAACAGATCCGGTATACTCTAGATCCAAGAAGGAAAGCAGCCTGTGCTTCCTTTGTACTGCTAGGTGGGAAGCAGTATCCAAGGTAACCAGTCCTCTTGTGCCAGTGGTCATATTAGTTTGGAAAGAAAGAAACTCAGTTCTTCTTATTTTGCTAGCTGACGACTATTTGAAAGGCTTACAGATTGGACATCATTTGTGTGGTGGTTTGGATGAGAATGTCCCTCACGGGCTCACAGGTTTGAATCCTCGGTCCTTGGTTGGTGAAACTGTTTGGGAAGGACTAGGAGGTGTGGCTGTGATGGAGGAGGTGTGTCACTGGGGGCGGGCTCTGAGATTTCAAAGGACTCATGCCATTCCCAGTGTGCTCTCTGCCTCCAGCCGGTAGCTGGAAATGTGAGATCTTAGCTGTTCCTGCTTCCTGCCTTCTCTCTACCTTCATGAACTCCAACCCGCTGGAACTATAAGCCAATGCAAGTTTTTAGTAATTTGCCTTGTTTTTAGTGTTTTGTTACAGCAATAGAAAGTAACTAATACAATTTGAAAGGAGAAACTTTACTTGCAATAGTAAGTTATAAAATAGTCATAGAAGGAACCAAAAATCTAACTATGTTGGCTTTCTTTTAAGTATGGGGAAGAAAAGTGGGTAAATTAGATGTAAGGGCTTCAGGTTCCCTGGAACTAGACTTATAGATAGCAGTGAACTGGGAACTGGACCCTAGTCCTCTGCAAGACTGGTGAGTGCACTTAACCTTGGTGGCATCTTTCTAGTCCACATCACATGATTTTCTAAAGATAAAACAATCAAGTTACAAAATATTCTGTACAGAGAAACCCTGGTTTTTTATTTTTTTAAAAAAAGCAAACAAGAGAAAAATATTCTCATTTTGCAAAGGAATACATTTACAAATACTAAAGCATTCCTTAGGTTTTCTCTGGATCATAAAATTAGAACTGATTTTATCTTAATCATTGATGGAATCTTTTCTGAAAAAATTATACATTCACAACATGTTTCTTTTAAATTAGAAAATAAATCTAAGTAAGCATTCAGTTCTCAGGCTGAAGCTCAGTGGACTTCTCATGGTAGCCTGAAATGTAAGCACTGGCTCCATCACCAGAAGAGGGATGGGATGCAACAGACATCTTGCAGCAGCAAGAGCAATGGGTACACACAGTACCAGGAAAGACCTTAAAACACAGAGTCTAGTTTTGTGTGTGTGTGTGTGTGTGTGTGTGTGTGTATGTTTAAAAAAAAGAAAAAAGAAAACTGAATGCAAAATATCACATCTAGCCATTGAGATACCTATTTTCTGAAACAATATGTATTTTATGAGAGCAGACGCACATAAAAAGACATACATTAACATATTAGAATGGTGTCTCCAGGAGAGTTAGTAAGAATGGGGTATGGGAGACTAAATACCATGTCTTGTGTCAGTAAAGATGATGATGATGACTAGAGATTACAATGAACTCAACTCTTCCACTACAAAATGAAACACCAACCTCCACAGGCCTGTCTTTCTCTACAGACCTTGGGTCAGTAGCAGCCAGTACAAGGCAGAAAGGGAGCGGGATCCCAGATAGCCTTTTCCCTGCCCTTGAGGAGGAATTAGAGATGTTGATGATGAGAGTCTGCAGAGGGAAAGTGAAACAACCCTGAGCAATGTTGATGCCTACAGGGTGCTACATAGCTGTGCATAACTTCACTATTGTCATGTTAATGTAGTTTCCTGCCTCAGAGGTGGCCCATTTTATAGATGAGGAGACCTCTCATAAGGAAAGATTTTAAAACAGGCTATCCTTTTTCTCAGTAAGTATGTGAATTTCATCCATTTTACAAACCATCTGTGGCTACTAACCTATGGCCTTCAGATAGCAAGTAAAGGCCAGCCTTGCAGCAATCCATAAAAGGTAGTGTAATGGTAAATAGTGTCCACTTGTCATGATCTGGAAATCCCCAGGAAATGAGCCTTTGAGCTTGTCTGGGAGGGATAATCTAGACTGGCTTAATTGGGATGGGAATACTCAACCTCCGGTGAGTGGCATCAGTCCAAGGAGAAAGGGAGATGAGCATTAGAATTAGTCACTATTTGCCTTCTGACTGTGGAGTCAGTGTGTTTCCCTAATTTCCCTTTCATGATGGGCTGGCCTCTTGACTTGCGAGCCAGAAGAGACTTTCTCTCTTCTGTTGATTTTGTCAGGTATTTTGTCGCAACAAGACAAGTAACTAATAAAAGTTGGTAACTGGATGTTGGAGAGACTAAAAAGTAAGTTTCATGGCCTTCAGAGCTGGGAGAAACACTTCCATGTCTGCCTATAACAGGAAAATAAATGGAACCAATGGGGTCGTCCCCTCCAAATGGTCTGCGTGAGCGAGACAATGAGGAGCTCTGTGAGAAATACAGGACTAGAGGCCTGTTTACCAGGTGTCATTTAAGTCTGCAGAGGTTTTTCTGCTTTTAATGACACCAGGGAAGGAGCCCCCAAACATAACTAAAATCAAACTTATGACAGTAACCCAGGTGGCAGGCTTAAATATCAATTAAGGTTGAATTAACCAGAGAGATGCGTCATTTTGTACACCTGAATGCCGTGAAATAAAGCCATGCTAACCACAGTGTGGGTTGTCCACTGAGGATGCTGTGAGGTCTTGAGCAAATGCAGAATTAGAGCCACCTGCTCTTGAAACAATGACTGTGACCCTGCTGGAGATGTTGGGAGCAAATATCCGTAAAAGCCCACAGTCTCTGAATACAGGGGACGTGAGGAGAGTATGTCTGAAAGAATCTTGCAGAGTGAGTTTAGTCAGACATAGCTGAGGGATGCAGTCCTTTCTGAAGAGATTAATGTCTGTTCAAGCTCCAGAGAAACAACAAGAAATAGAACAAAAAGATGATTTCTTTAAAAGGTTCTTAATTTCAGATCATGAAGGTGTTTTGTTTGTTTGTTTTTAAAGAGAAGAGCAAATTTAAAGCTCAGAACTTCTTCCCAGAGAAGGGGCATCTTCATGGCCAGAACCTGGAGCCTGGGAATAGTCCCATATTTCTAAGCCCAGATATGTGTCCTAAAGTTCCCGCACTGTAAGACAGAGAGAGAGGAAGGTCATCCTTCCCAGAATGAAAAAGGTAAAAGCTGAAATTTCTCCACTGGGAAAAGAGACAACCACATCTTGGTTCATCAAGATTCTGTGGGCAAGATTTCCATGATGGATGGAACAGGGGTTGAGGCCAAGTTTCAGTACTTGTAGATGAACGCCTCAGGATGAAACGGAAGCCACTCTGCAAATAGCTGAGGAAAGACATTGGAGTCTCATTTTGTGAAGTTACACTAATAATGTCCCTGGGATGCTGAAAAGCAAAATTTTAATTCCTGAAAATATGTCTTTGACTAAAGACAGGTTTGCTCTGAGCCAAGCTCAGGACCAAGACCAACCCATCTCTTTGTAGTTTAAGCTTGAGATGCTGATAGAGGAAGGGGAAATAAGCAAGAAGCTGCTGTCCCTATCAGGAGCAAGAGCTTCCCACATACAAAGGACTGGGCCAGGGACAAGTGCATGGGCCTTGCTAGAGAACACAAGAGAGGCACTGTCCTACTGGTTACTGGCCTTGTTACTGTTTGGGGAGGGCAAATGGGCAGACCTCTGCCCTGTGTGCTGCTCATGTGTAGCCTGGGGTGTAACCCAAGAATGTGCAAAAAAGAGGAGGCTACACCCATTTGCATAATTACCTCCATCCACAGTCACTGGTTAGTGAGGCACAGCCTTGTTTTGTAGAGAATAGTTGGCAATTATTTCAGAGACCAGAACCCAAGGTGAAAACATGAAAGCTGAGACATGCTTGGGAATGCATCAAAGAACAGGAAAAGGAAAAGGGAGACGAGGCCACTGTTGCTCAAGTTAAAGATCAGTCATAATGTGGCTTGCTTAGGAAAAGAGGGAAAAGACGGGGTAGCATTCAGTAGACTCTACCTAGAAAAATCAATCTGTTCGAGGGGAGCACAAGTTACACTGATATATGTCACTCAGAGAAAGTGAAGACACCTCTATTTAGAGAGCTAAAGCCACTTTTCAAGTTCACTGTTTAAAAAGTGGGCATGACCCTAAATGATACCGTGAATAGGGCTGTGATAACTGTGATATGCAAATACCACTATGGAGAGCTGATTCTTCTGGCTATATACCTAGAAGAGGTATAGACAAACAATATGGATGTATAAAACATGACATTATTGCATAGTAGAGCCTCATTCAGCCGTAAGAGAATGCAATTATGACATCAGCAGTAACACAGCTGGAACTGGAGATCACTGTGCTAAGTGAACTGTGTCAGCCCCACAGATTCAAGTCTTGCACATTTTCTCTCATATGCAGAAGCCAGACAAAGGAAAAATAAAAGACCATGAAACTAAAATGGCGACTACTAGGAAAGAGAGAGACCAGGAAATTGTCAGTTCAATAGAGGGTGAATATGACCAAAGCTCTCTATCTATACACATCTGAAATAGAAATCAAGCACACACACACACATACACAAACACACACACACACTTATACTATACAATAGACACAGCAAAGGGGGGGATCTCACTGGGATGATGCCTCAGTTGATAAAGCGCTTGTCTTACAAATGTGAGATCTAGAGCTCTTATTTCTTCCAAATCCGTGTAAAAAGTTGGACACAGGATGCATGCTGATAATCTCAGCACTAGGGAGTGTAAATAGGAGAATCCCTGGGGACTGTCCAGCCAAGTCCAAGGGCTCCAGGTTTGGTGAAAGACCCTGTTTCAAAGAATAAGGTATATAGTGACCAACACCAACCTCTGCCTTCTGCATGAGCATATACTCACTTGCGCATATGCAGATGTGCACACTCACACAAACACACACACACACACACACACACACAGAGCCAGAGATATAGCTCAGTTGTTAAAAGTGTTGACATAGCATGTAAAAAGCCCTGAGTTGAATCCCAGTGCTTGATAAAACCAGGCAAGGTAGCATATACTTGTAAACCCTTCTGTGAGGAGATGTGAGGCAGGAAGATTAGGCATCCCAGGTCATTCCTCATTATTTAGTAAGTCTGAGGCCAGCTTGTGATACATGAGGTCTCAAAACAAAACAATAACAACCCAAGCAGCCAAACAAACAAACAAAACAGATACGTGTGTGTGTGTGTGTGTGTGTGTGTGTGTGTGTGTGTGTGTGTGTGTGTGCACTAAGGATATAGTGTCAGGAGATGTGAAGTGGAGAGAGAGCTTGAGTCTGAAGTTTTCTTCTGGATGGTCTGTAACATTCTACACCCATTGTTCCCTCCCTCCCTCCCTCCCTCCCTCCCTCCCTCCCTCCCTCCTTCCCTCCGTCTCTTCCTTCCTTCCTTTCTTCCTTCCAGAACATTCTATACCTATTGTTTCCTTCCTTCATTCCTCCTCCCTCTTTCCCTCCCTCCCTTTTTTCCCTTTAACTGTTAAAATTAACTGCTAGATACTTTTTGAACACTGGCCCGGTAGGTACTAATACCATGCTATAACCACGGCCAGCCCCATGGAGAAACAGCTGAAGTTAAAGCTACATTTTCTCCCTCTGAGGCTCTACCGGGAGGGCAGCTGTGGCAGTGCTGTGTGATGCCTCCTTGACTGTCTTCCTGTCTCCACTGTGACTCCAGCTTTGAATGTGCTTGGGCCCTTCCAGTTGCTGCTCAGCACACATCATCAGCTGCAGAATCAGGGCAAATGGAGCAAGGGAGAGGCTGCTCCTCTGCATTTTTAAATGCTTCATTTCCTTTTAAAAATTTCCCGCTTTTATTAGCATTTATTAACTGTACACATGAGCAGGCTTCGTTATGATGTTTCATACAGTTATGAAACAGTAATAACTAAAGAAAACACAACATTGGCATTTCTAAGCCATGAGGTCCAGCGAGGTTAGTGGCAGCAGGAAAGGTCTGTCTTTGCACAGAGGCAATGCTGTGATTAAAGCTCATCGCCTGGATGACCAAGCTTCTGCAGGCTGCTTCCTGTCACTGTCCTGGATCCTTCTGATTCAATGAGGGACAGTGCACTGGGGGACTTCTGCCTGTCTTCACGAACTAAGACTTTTGTTTTGATTCCACACTAACTTGGTTTTAAACAAAGCCTTGAAGCTTCCTAGGGCTAAATTTTCATGGAAAGGGAGAGGCAGAGACGGAAGTAAAGTGATGAAAGCAGCAGAACTGTTCATTCAGAGAGCTCAGAAGGAGGTAAGTGAATGCCGAGCTTCAGACAGGCAAGGATGGGGTCAATCAAAGGAAGCATTCCAAATGTAACCATGAGGCAGGCAGCTAAAAGCCAGCTGGTTTCACAATTTTCTAATCTCTGTTGCTATTTGAATTATCATTTTTTTCTAAAGCAGATAATTAAAGACTTTACTAAGAAATCGTTATTAAATTACATGGTCCAGAGAGACTGAACAGTGTTGTGAAAACCCAAAATATAAAAAAATCATTACATCTAAACCCTTTTTTTTCTTTATTCTTCCTATTTTCTGAAAACACCTTTTCGGGGGTGGGGGGAGGTGTTCAGGGGTGGTGACATTGATGCCAGTCCAAAATGGATTATTTTGGGGACTCACTATAAGAGTGGATAAATTTGGCCAGGGCTTTTAAAAGTAATACACACATGTAGACTAGTGTTTAAAACAGTAAAGGATGGCATTTTTCTTAATTAATTAAATATTTAATTATTGCTACACTGTAACTAGTTTAACTGATTATCTACAGCATTTGATGCTACAAAGCTCCCAAAGAGCACCCCACACTGTTTCTCAAGGTTGGACATTGTTTGTTAGTGGTGGTTAGGAATTTAATATAAAAAGCAGTGCTCTTGCCCCTCCCTCCTCCTGCATTAGCTGGATTGACGCCCACTGTGCCCCTGCATCGCTGCCTAGAGGTGGCTCCTGTTACAAACCTATATTTTTCTCTGTCTTCCTCTTCTTGGGTAGCAAATATCTTCCACTGGAAATGGGCAATGATATTAGCACGGTTATGGATGATTATAGTCCTGTGATTGGCCAGAGATATGTAGGTTTTCTCCATGGTCAAGGAATTCTTGTCCAGTCTTATATTCACATCTATGGCAGCTCCATAAAGACATACAAATACCATTTCACCTAGGAATAAACAAGGTAGACAATCACTTTAAGATTTACTCTAGGATGAGGAGCTGGCTCATATCCCGTGTAAACATGAAGGCCTGAGCCCAATTCCTCAGAATCCCCACAAAAGGCCAAGGATATTACCAGAACCTCAGCACTGGGCAAGAGGAAACAGATAGATTCCTGAGGGTTCACTTGCCAGCCAATGTAGCCAAAGGTGAGACCCTATCTCAAAGAATAATGTGAACTGAGGAAAACACCTGGCAGTGATCTCTGGCCTGCAGGGTATGCACACACATAAGACTAATTCTAGAATGACACTCTGGTCTTTAAAAAAATCAAAAGGAGGTTAGAGAATGTAGAAAAAAAAACATTACATATTTCATTCTTCCCAAGTCCATCAATCCAGAGTCAGAAATAGTCAGAAAATTGTTGCCCTTTCTGAAGTGGCAGGAAGTCCAATTATCTATTTCAGTCATTTTAAGAAGTATAAACCATGTAAAATGTGAATTGTTATGGGAAGTTATCTAGGGATCTTTTTCATAAATACTTTTTGGGCCTGCAGCCTAGCCAGGAGGACCATGTGCTTCAGAATTATAAACACCTGCCTCATCTTTAGCTCCAGCTTGATCTAGTTTTTGGTTCTAAAAAGATCAAGTCAAATATATTTGGGAAGAGCTGGTTATTACCAAGGGATTTAGGTCCTCACAGGGTTCAGAAAGCAGATTCAGTAAGTTAGAAACTGAAAAGTGACTGAGCAGAATCACATATAAAAACAATAATGACAACACACATGGTACTCCACTGGGGTAGCATACACATAGAACAAAACCCCAAAATAAATACTATGAGATAATTTTTAAAAGAATGTTGGGAGCATCATCTCTTAGTGAAGCAACAGTTGTGGACTGCTGCAGATTCACAGGTGTGTGAGGTCACTGGGCATTCAAGAAGCTGCAACCCAAGAACTATATGCGAGAAACAGGCTCACCAAGAGCAGATACCAGTTACCAACAGATCAGATCCACACACCAACTACACTTAGCACGTTCACTTAGAAACCAATGGATGATCTTGAAGCTATACTCAGAGAACAAGAAACTGAAAAAAAAATTAAAATATGGGGAATAGTCATACTCTAGGACTTACAGAGAAAAAAAATAAAACATAAAATGACCCAAATTTCAAAAAAAGACTGCACAGGAGATTTTTAAAAACCTGTAAAAAATAGCTATAATAAATGAATTTAAGTTTTTATTAAAAAAATAGTGAAATGAAAAATGGTTCATAAAATTTAAAAGGTAGCAAGAGGAAATAACATGAGTATAGGGGTCTCAGGAGGACCTCAGGATATCAATGGTTATGTTTAGTCAAGATGATATTTCAATATATAATGGCTAAAAATTTTCTGGAATTAAACAGTTCATAACTCAAAAAGCCCAAGGAAATTCAAGTGGGGTAAACTAAAGGAAATGTGTGAAAAAAAATATGCAGACTTGGAGAGAAAAGAAAAAGGGTACAGAAAACCCTTGAAAAAGAGAAATAGAGGAATAAACATATAAAAAGCCACATAAAGATGGCAAAATACACAGACTCTGGATTATGGTTATTATTGTGTTTTCTTTTAATTTTTTAACTGTTAATGAGTTAACTGCAGAAAAACAATTGATTGCAAAGGCTGCTAAGTTAAAGAAACATATATTTTAAAGGTGTTTTGATTTAGAAATTTGTGTCTAAGGATATGTTGCTTTGGAAAAGAGTTTCTCCTTTTGTTCTCACAGAAGATGAGAACCTGTGGATTGCTTACAGGCTATTATGGTTTGGCCAACCAAAACCACTTGAAAATTCTCTGATGGGAAGAGATGGTCAGATCAGCTTCAAGGCTAAGATGATCCAGCCTCAGGACCCTCTCCATAAGATTGCCAGTGCCCCTTAATCAGCAGGAAGTAGTAATGATATGCTATGCCCAAATTCCCAAAATATTGCTTACAAATGTTTGTTTTCATTATAAATGGTTAATGGTCATAGTCAAACTCCCATAGTCAAAAAGGGGATGTGGTATATGAATAATTTTTAAAGAGATAAATTATTGAATTTATTTTAATCCAAAAATCAGCTGTTAATCTCAAAATATTTTACATTGGTATGGATTTTGGTTTATTAATACAAATTTAAGGTCAATTTTGTTATGCTGTATGTATTTTTCTACTCTTGTTTAAAGTATGATGTTTATGTAAGTCATTTAAAATTGTAATGTATAATTAAGAAATGCAGATTAATAGTCATCTATGATAGCCAAATTTATAGTCATAATAGTTAGTTTTTATGTATACAAAGATATATTTCAATTAGATAGTAATCTTCAGACACTTCAAAGATCTACAGAATATGGCATTTAAAATATTTTAAGAATTTAGACTTTTCTAGACAGTGAGACAGGTCTGCTCCTGGCAGCACCAATGTATTTCAAGAGAATGATGAGTATTAAAGAAACTCCATATGGGATTTACTTTGTTTGTGGCAATGATTAGCCACTGGACAAGAAACTGGTCTTGTATTGACTGCTTGACAGTATGCTGAATAAACTGATCATGCAGGACCCATGGGAAAGTGACCTCTAAACTTTGGTGGAGCAAGTTGAGATGGTGCTTCAGGTTCCTGCTTCACAGAGAAAACTGCCTTCAGGACACAAGGGGGAGAGACTGAACTATGCCAGAATGAGCAGTTCGGATTTCCTGCTTTACTGAAAGGTATACCAGAGACTCTGGGCCTGTAGGCTGAAGATGGATGCTCCAACATTATAAAGGAATTTTAGGTGACTGTCCAGGCAGGCAGATGTCATCTCTGTCATTTCTAGATTTTGGAAGTTGCTTGCACTTCCTGTTTACTCAGGTAATATAATATCCATCTGTGGTCTTTGATATAATTGAAGATTAGATAGTTATAAGTAGTTTTCTTTAGTTATTATAAACTGTATATTAGATATGAAACTTTAGACTCACAAAGATAAGGTAGATGATAGAATATTTTCTTTAATTTTGTTAATTACAAATAGCCTAGATATTGTAACTGTAATTCTTGCTTGATAGCTGTTTTGTTATATGTAATTTTTCTATATTAAAATTGAAACCTTCCTTTTTGATTAGGCAGAAAAGAAAAAGTGAGGTGGGAATGTCTTTCTGTATGCTGTGAATATCATTCTTTAAGTAAAGGAACTGTTTTGGCCATGCTAGGCGACGTAGAAGTAGGCAGGAAAATTGAAGTACAGATAGGAGGAAGGTGGAGTCAGAGAAACCCCATCCAGCCACCAGAATCAGCATGTAAGGAATACAGGTGAGCCACAGCCATGGCCACGTAGCAGGACAAATTAATAGGAATGAGTTGACTTAAGATCAAAGAACTAGCTAGCAATATGCCTGAGACATGGGCCAAACAGGATGAAATTAATATAAGCGTCTGAGTCATTTTGGCTGGAGGAAAGCAGCCACGGACAGGTCTGGACCTCTGGCCCAATGGGGCTAGAAACCTTGTATTACATCACTATATAATAACATAACGGGATATCAAAGACAAAATCCTGAAGGCAGAAAGAGACAAGACTCTGTCTTCAAAGGATCCACAGATAGAATTATACCTGATGCATTAACCAAAACAGTGGAAACTAAAAAATGTGGAATGTTATCTTTAGCCTGACTAAGGGGGAAATGTGACAACCAAGAAGTCTATAGAGTTCTTCCAGTTCTTTAATTTTTGTGTGAAAATTGACATTATTTTGTTTTTACCTTTCAAGGGCTCTGGAATGCTGAAATGCTCCAGTTTAATCTTGTTCTCCTTCAGCACTTTACCAATGCCATTCTGCACTTTACCAATGCCATTCTGCACTTTAACAATGTCATTCTGCATTTTCTAGCTTCCCTAATATCAGCTGAAAAGTTTACCACCAGGATTATGAGCATTCCTTTTAAGGCAAAGTGTCTTTTTTTTCTGGATCCTTTTATAATGATCTCTTTGCTTTAAAACAATAGTATGTCTGCATTTCATTTTCTTTCTTTGTATAAAAGATATCTGAGTTTCATGAATATATAAATGAAATTTAGTATTTTTAGAAAATCTTACACAATGTATCTTAAGCACTTAAAAAATTTCATCCATCTTCTTCTCTACTTCTAAAGCTCTAGTTATACACATGCTGATCTTTTGACTATGTCACTACCACAAAAAAAGATACCAAATGAAAAATTAGCAATCATACCTATAGGAACCACAACTTAGAGAAAGTACTGAAGGAAGCAGAATTGTTAAACATGAAAGCTTATTTCTTCAAGGGAAGGAAATGGTACCTTTTCACCCAGAAGGCTGGAGCAATGCTATCTAACAATGTGGTGATCTTTTTGCTATTCTATTAAGCCAGCCTTTACTGCAATTCCCCCAAATCCTGAACATTGTTTAAGCCCTGATCCTGAGCTTTATCTCTCAGTGAATAGAACCCATCCTTATGAAAGAGGTCCCATGTACTTTGCACCCTCCAGCAATAGAATATATTCTTATGCTTACTGCAAATCCTTCCTCCAGGGGCTGGAGAGATGGCTCAGAAGTTAAGAGCACTGGCTGCTCTCCCAAAGGTCTTGAATTGAGTTCCCAACAACCACATGGTAGCTCACAACCATCTATAATGAGATTTGGTGCCCTCTTCTGGCATGCAGGCAGAACACTGCATGTACAATAAAAAACAAACAAATATTTTTTAAAAAATCCTTCTTCCTTAACCGCTTACCGGGAGCACTGTTTAGCAGTCACTAGAACTTACTCCTATTGTAAAGTCCACAGGTGCTTTGCCATGGACATGTATTTTGTAAGGGATTTGTAGCCATCCATGAGGCTTTGGTGTGTTAATTGTCATGTGGAGACTTTCCCCCAAAGGTTTTTTTTTTTTTTTTTTTTTTTCTATGTTTCAATGAGCAAGAGAAATAAACTGCCTGGTCAGACCCTGAAAGTTTTGGCCCAGGGTCTGCTAAAGGGGTCACCTGAGCTGCGTTTCTCTCTTTACCTCAGGCATGACAGCTGTGAGGCTTGCAGAGACCCGGACACATGTCCACTGCTGCACTAAAGGAAGATACTTCATAGCTAGGTGGAGTCTATTTCAGGAATGTAATAGTGACTATTTATTAGAAATGCATAAATGTGTCATAAATCAAAGGAAGAAAAGACATGGCTTCCATTGATGTGTGAAACAAAATTGCAAAATTAAAAACCCATTTTTAAGAGTCTATAAAGGCTGTATATGCCCTGAATCTGATAGAAGAGAAGGAAGGAAGGAGACTCGACCTCACTGGCACAGGAAAAGACTTTCTGAACAGGACTCTAGAAGCATAGGCTTAAAAAAACAATATGAGGCCCCATAAGACAAAAGCTTCTGTATAACAAAGTCATGAGTGAAGGGGCTCCTTACAGAATGGAGAAAAATCTTTACTGTTATACTTCTGACAGAGGGCATCTAGAATATAAAAATAAGCTGTGGCCAGATGGGTCATAGGCCCCAGTGAAGAGCCTAGTACTATTGATCTGCTAAATGGGCTTAGTATTAAACTGACTTCTAATGACTTAATTATTGTGATAGCCATTGATCGGTCTCTCAACCCTCATCAAAGACCCTTCTTTTTTACTAGATGGTAATTAACACATCTACTTAATTAATTACCATCTAGTTAACAGACTTACAACTGGCCAAAGTACAAGGAAATTTTAAGAGATTATAGAGTTCTTGGTCCCAAATGGGGCATCTATATCATATCCTTTCCTCATACCAGTGCTCAAAATTATTACAGAAGAAAGTACAAAAAGACAATAACACCAGAGGTGGATGACTATAAGGAAATAGTGTCTTCCAGACCCATCAGGCCAGTTGTGCATATAAACTATCAGTGGTTATGACAGCATGCACAAAACCTGCACAAGCTAATGCCAGGCAACATCAGGGCTCAGAGAGGGGAGGTAGACAGGAAATCCCACCCGTAGGTAGGGAGCTATTGGTAACTGATAGATGCTAGAGGAGAGAGAGTCAGTTTGCATTAAGAACTACACCAATGAGGGCTGGAGGGATGGCTCAGCCGTTAAAGGCTTGGCTCACAACCATAAATATAAGAACTACACCAATGAATGACCATACATGTAAGTGTACACAGGTGCAAAAACTATACTTAATGAATTTTTGTTTGTTTTTAAGACGACACAAAAGTGGGTGGGTAAGGAAAAGGGTAGGTATGAGAAGAGTTAGAATAAATGCTGAATACGATCCCAATACTCTATATAAAATTTTAAACAAACTACTAAAAAAATATATATCTTCAAAATTAAGAATACAATTCAATAGACTAGGATAAGGTTGAAAAAACCAGATATTTGAAAAGATGTTATATGTTTGAAAATACATACAAATTTGCACTAATAAAATACATGTAAATATAAACTTATATTAGCACCCTCACAGCAGAAATATAGATGCTAAATAGGGTTAAAAATGTCTGAGCGTGTAATTTCTTGTTGCAAGGAGGGAACACAAAAGTGTTCTCTAATCCTGGAGCAAGTATGGAAACATCAAAAAAAAAAAAATTACCCCACTGTTGGCTGCCTCTCACTTCTAGGAATTTATCCTGGAGATGAGCTGGGACAAGAAGTTCCAGGGTCTTTAATCTAGTGCTATTCTTGATACAAACCGAGTGAGAAAGCTACATATAAACCAGGAGAAGACTGCTAGATACTTATTACCACCTGCAAAAGCAGAGCTGTGTGTGGAGATGAAAAAGCACAGACGTGAAGGAGGATGTACAGGCTTATTATTAAGTGGGAGAACACGTGCATAGAAAGATTTGTATTGTATTTTATAGTCTGTCTACAGAAGAAAGCTACTATGCATTCACATTTGCATCTGTTTGCATAAAAACTATCCAAGAAACTAACAAAATGATAGTGGGTTGGAAATGAGAAAATATGAAAGCAAGAATTTTAAATATATACTGTTACAGTGTTTCTTTAGTATTTTTAAGCATACAACTAGTTACCATCCAAAAATCTTTAATGCAAAAAAAGAAGAAAAATTGTAGGGCTTACAATAAACAGGTAAAACTTCTAAGCAGCTCAATAATGCAATAAGTATATAGTGAGATACCATCCCATAGTCAATCAAGCTAACAAAAATTCAATAGATTAACAGCACCCTTTTGGTACTATACTGGCAACGATGTAGAAAACAAAACTTCTCACGTATTGCTCAGGAAAATATAAACTGGTATAATTGTCTAAGTCCATGTACTATCCAGGAAACCTACATATAAAATGTCTTTGTAACCCAGAAATAGTATCTAAGGTATTTATTAAAAAAGGAAATCTCATTCAGCTGTAAGACATTGTACAGAGATGCTCAGGCCAAATACTGTTTGTGGTAACAGTACAGTCATGAACAGCCTAGATACTCAGTAGGAGAACAGAAGAGATAACAGTGGGATTTCTAGATCTGAGGAGAGGGCTTGCTCAGTAGAGTTCCTATTGGGTAACCATGAGGACCTGAGCTTCAATCTCCAGCACCCCTGTAAAAGCCAAGCATGGTGGTATGCATCTTTTAACCTTAGCACTGGATGAGGAAGCAGAAACAGACAGATCCCCAGCACTTACTAGCCAGTCTAGGCAATTGGTGTCTCTAGGTTCAATCAGACACCCTGTCTCAAAAAAGATAACATAAAGTACCCTTAGACAAAACACCCAACTTTGACTTCTGGCCTCCAAATTATATATACACACACACTTATACACATACCTACAAAGGGCCTATCTCACACCAACCCACAGATCCCAGAAAGGACTGTGATCAAGTTGGGTTGCTCATTGCAACAATGTGCCCTGCCAGAAATACAATAATAACTACTTTATCTTTTGCCAAGAGCTATCTATGTATTCTTATTATGGTCTTTTTTATTTAAAAGTTTTCTTTTACACACCAAACACTGTTCCCCCTTCCTCCCCCTTTCCACTCACCCCCTCCCCAGCTTCCCTTACTTTACTCCTCCATCCAAGCCCATCACAGCAAGCTTTCCCCCCAAATCCCCATCCCCCTGAGCAAAGTATCCCTCGACCGGAAATGGGTTCCAAAAAGCTAGCTCATGCACTAGGGATAAATTCTGGTCCCACTGCCAGAAACCCCACAAACTGTCCGTGCTGCACAACAGTCATTCACATTGAGAGTGCCTAGTTTGTTTCCAAGCAGATTCTCCAGCTGTCAGTCCAGAGTCAGTGAGCTCCCAGTAGCTGGGGTAAGATATTGCTGTGGATTTCCCTTCATGACCTTGACCCCTTTGCTCATATCATCTCTCCTCCTTCTCTTTGACTGGACTTGGAGCTCAACCCAGTGCTTAGCTGTGGATCTCTGCATCTGCTTCTATCAGTCACTGGATGAAGGTTCTATGATGGCAGTAAGTGTGGCCATCGATTGATTACAGGGCCAATTTAGGCATCCTCTCTACTATGGTTTGGTGACTTATCTGGGGTCAAGTTTGTGGATTATGGGGAATTTCCCCAGCACTAGATTTCTCCCTGACCCTAAAATGACCCCCAATATCACTGTCTCCCTGTCCCTTCCCCAACTCAGCTAGTCCCCTCACGTTCTCTTCCCACCTCCCCTTACCCCCTCTACCCCATGCTCCCAATTTACTCAGGAGGTCTCATCTATTAACATTATTATTGTTGCTGTTATTATTACTCTGATATTTTCCAAAATTTATCAGCTCTATAGTGGTGCTTTGAATGGGAATGGCCCCCATAGTTTATACATTTGAATGTTTAATTTCTAGCTGACTGAATGATTTGAAAGGCTTAGGAGGTGTGTGGCCTTGCTCGAGGAGGCATGTCACTATGGGCAGGCTTGGAGGTTCCAAATGCCCACACCATTCCCAGTTATCTCTCTGTGCAGCATGCTTATGTCTCAAAATGTTAGCTCTTAAATACTACCCCAGTGCCATGGCTGCCTGCCTGTTGCCATGTTCCCTGCCATGATGGTCATGGGCTCTAACCCTCTGAAACTACAAACCCCCAATAAACTTTTTTTCTATGAGTTGTATTGGTCATGATGTGTTACCACATTGACAGAAGAATAATAATGACTGAGGCTGGTGGCAGGGAGTGGGATATTGCTCTGAGATGCCTGATCATGGAAGACTTTGAGACGCTGGACTAGAAACACAGTTAAATGTTGTAAGCAGGGCTTAAAAAGCCGTCCTCGTAAATGTTTGGAATTAAACAGTGCCGAGAGCAATGTGCACGATAGGGACCCAGCTCAGGAATTTTGAAAGAAAGACAACCCTGGCAGCTGGCCTAGATGCCATCTTGTCATGCTTTGGCTAAAAGCGAGGTTGCCTTCTGACTTTGTCCTAAAAATGTGCCTGAGGCCAAACTGAAAACTAATGGGTAAATTTTGTTGGCAGAAGAGATTTTAAGACAGCCTAATATTGACTCTGTCGCAAAGTTATTAGCAATCACTCTTTGTTAGGTCTGGAACTAAAAGAGCAAGTGTACCAAAAAAAGAAAGACAAACGTTCCATTTGAGGAGAAAAGGAATACCAGGAAATTTAAAGTTGGAAGCAAGGCTTGTGTAGAAAAAGAAGAAAAGTTTAGTAAACAGCCTGATGAAAAATGGAATGAAGGGAATGATGTCCTTAGAGCAAGACCTTTCCCAGCCAAGCCTCCAACAAGTAAAAGGAAAATGCCTATGGAATTTTCTGCTCTTAAAACAAAGGTAATCTTATGCTACAAAGGAAAGCTTTTCCCAATGTGTAATTCAATGAGGAGGTTCAGGGTCCATTCTAAGCAAGCAGCTGAACTTGCTGCATCAGACACATGGTTCTGGTTTTAGAGGCATGAAGGATACATTTGAAAAGGTTATGGAGGAATCCTCCTCTATACATAAGAAGAGTTACTGAGGCCAGGCATATGGCAGGGGATTTCTGCATAGAAGTCCTGAGAGATCATTGTATGAAGCTGTGAAAGTTCGGTCTGGATTGTGTTGGAGACCCCAAGATGTTAGAGGTGCTAGAGCTGTGGCATATCTGCCCAGAAGAGCTACATGCAGGAATTGGAACTGGAGACAGAAGTGTGCAGCAATCAGGAAAGCAGGAAGGATGGAGATATCGAAACCCTTGGCACCAGACATAGATCTCCAGGATTGGAGCTTTCCCTGCTGGGCTTCAGTCTTGTTTATGTCCAGTATTTTATCACTATGTACCCATTCCTCACGTTTGGAATGATGAAGGACATTCTGTGCAATGTATGTCGGAAACAAGTAATATTCATTTTGATTTACAGGGAGCTACAATTAAGGGATTGCTTTGAATTTCAAAAGAAACTGTGATGGACTATAGAGGGATCATGTTGTGTACATTGTAAATATTTGTCTCTCCTACTAGTTTAATAAAAAGTTGACTTGCCAGAAGGCAGACAAGAGGTGGCCGGGGCGGGGGTGGAGATACCAGACTAAGAAAACTCTGAGAACAGGAAGAGCAGAGCAGAGATACCAGAAGATAAGCCAGAGAGATGCCACCAGAGACACCAGTGGAGATGCCAGTAGACATAAAGGAAAAAGACAACTATGCTGCTCTGAGAAAAGGTACCAAGCTGCATGGCTGAACAAGTTAAACATCATGCGTTAGTTTAAGAGTTAATACTTAGCAAGTTTTATGACTGAGCTATAGATCAATCAGCATAAAATTAATATAAGCCTTTGTGTGATTATTTGGAGCTAAGTGGCATTGGGGCTATGAGTGGGTCTGAACCTTGGAAGCAGGCCGAGAAGTCCGGGACAGAAACTTCTTATTACAATAGACTATGAGGACTTTTGAAGTTAGACTAAATGTAGTTTGCATTATAATATAATCACAAGCCTATTGGGGCCTGGGAGGAAAATGTATTGCTTTGGATGAGAATAGCCCCCAATGGCTATCTGAATGCTTCCTTTCTAGTTGGTAGAACATTTGGGAAAGATTAGGAGGTGTGGTCTTGTTGGAGGAGGTGTGTCACTGAGGGTAAGCTTTGAAGTTTCAAAAGCCCACACCACTTCCAGTTAGCTCTGTGCCTCATGCTTGTGTCTCAAGACTTAAGCCCTGTGATGCTACCCCAGCATCATCCCTGCTTCCCTGAATACTGACATGATGCTCATGGACTCACTCTGAAACTAAGCTCCCAATAAACTCATTCTTCTATTAATTGCCTTGGTCACAGTTTATCATCACAGCAATAGAAAGGTAACTAAGTCAAGGAGGGGACAAGAGCTTTTCTCTTGTTCCCAAACTGTTAGAATACATGCTTTTGATACCCATTTGCCTAGCCACAACCTTTACAAAGTCCCTCCACACTCCAGCTGTCTAAGAGGAAGTGCAGGATGGAGGTGGTGGTAAGCGTGTGGGGATGGTGAGGCTGTGTGCCTCTGTTAGCATTTCTCTATGTCCTTGGACTCTCTGTTCCCACTTTGGTTCAGTTTCTGGGGTTGAGAGCTGCAGTGCAGGTTAGCCAGGATCATTTATTACATCCCAGGAAAAATAAATTTCATGGAAGCTCTCATTACATTTTGCCGTTTACTATTAGCCATCAGGCAAAGCCAAACATGAACAAAACTAATTTTCCAAAACTAAATGTGAAGCTGGTTGTGTACACAGTACATTCCTTACTGTGTCTTCAGAGCTTGGAGACAACAGAGGACACAGATATATGAAATAAAATATACGAGGATAGTCATGGAGTCTCCAGGGAACAAGCTGATGGAGAGAGTGTTTCTCATTTCTTGGTCACAGCAAAGTCAAATTTACCACTGTCATATGCATACTGCTCATCCAAAACTCCGAGTCAGCATTCTTTGTGAAGGAAGCTGAAATGGAGCAATCTGAGCTCACCAGCTAAGTGAGCTGCTCTGCTTGTCTCTAACCAAATGCCCGACAGGACACAGCTTAAGTGAGAGAGGGTTTCTTTATAGTTCGAGGGGATATCATTCACATGGTGGGGGAGGCATAAAGAGAGTAGTATGTAACAGCTGGTCACATTGCATTTATAGTCAGGAATTAGAGAGCAGCCCGGAGGTGAGGCTCAAGACCAGCACCCAGTGACACACTTCCTCTAGGCAGGTTCTCTCTCCTAACAGATCTACAACCTTCCCAGAACACCAGCAGCAGCTGGGGACCATGAGCCTATGGGGGCATTTTAAACTCAGACCATAACTCCAGCACATCAGTGACAAGACTAAAATTGCCAATGTTCTGCAGCAAAGGCAGTGCAGGTAGGTAAAAGGGGGTCTAGCTTAGTGCACACCCGGAACTTGGGCTCAGGCTTAGGCCTTACATAGTCATTAAACATCCCTGGGTTTGTGTACACACTCATCTCTGAAATGGAAAAAAAAAGTCCTCTAGCTCCCACATCCTTCTCCAAGGTCTATTCCTATAAGTGGGTGGAACTAGAGAAGACAATATTGGGTTAAGTAACTTAGACTCAGAAAGACAAGCATCACATGTTCACGTTCATCAGAGGCTCCTAGCTCCTTCAAGATCTATGGCTTTAACAGTCCTGGGTAGTTGTCTAGGTTTCCAACACCAGGCAGGATTTATTTCCCCCTTGTTGAGTAGGTCTTAAGTCTAATTGGTTACCATTAACGTATGCACGCCACTACTTTACATTGAAGGTTATAGTGCCATGCTGGTCATTGTTGTGGCTTGTAGATGTCATGGCAGCTTTCCTCCTTTAGAAACTGGCATGGTGCCTTCTGGTACCATGAAAGCTAGCCCTTAGGAAGGAGGCATTCAGGTCAGTTCCAGCTCAGGGGCTTCTGAAGTACATGATGTCCTCAGCCATCAGGACCTGCCTTCTACCTCTGGGGGCTAAGCAACCAAAGCAAAAAGCAATAGTCTATAATGATTGGGAGTCTCTCGGACAATCCTGATCAATCACTCAAAAGAGGACTTCTCATGCCTGGTCTGAAGGTCTTGTGAGATAGTGTTTGTCTTTGGAGAGAAAGCATTGTCAGCCTGAATGAGACAATTTCATTTAAACCAAATGCACATACTCATCCCTATGTATGATCCCTGTGACTTTTTCAGACACCCTTACTGTTATTTTTCTCTCCTTCTCTATCTGTCTTCCCTCTCCCTCCTCAATCTCGATCAGTTGCTCACTCTAGTCTCTTTTGGCATTCTCTATTAGTCTTCACTGGGGAAAAAAAGAAATCCTTTATAGCTTTAGGAAGTAAACCAAAATAAAACATACAAATGATTGGTACACTATCCTGTGAAGAACTAGCATAATTATTAGATATGCTTATGTATCTGATAATGACCTGCTATCATGTCTTTGTCTCCCCATGTCTGGTTCCTAGATGGAAATATCTCATCTGTAGTAGGAGATATAATACCCGGAAAATGCTGAGGAGGTCCATCAGCATTACTTTCCAACTCTGCCAGTGGTTGCTGTCACCTTTAAGGTGACAACCACTTCACCAGGCATTGATTTCTATTTCTCTGGCTCATCCAAGTAACAAAATGTTCAGGGGAAAAATGTCTTTTATGTAAAATACAGTTGTTTTGTAAATACTCATCTCTCTAGGAGTCCTTAACCCTCACCTGAAAAGTTCAGGACTTCAGCAGCTGAGCCCTTTGTCCTGCTAACAGGCAGGTGCTGCTTCCTTTGCTCGGTTTTACTGACATAATCTAAGATGTTCAGACATATATATAACGTGTTTTGATCAAATCCTCTCTCCATTCCTTTCCTCCCAGTTCCACTTTTTCCTCCAAGCTTCATGTGCTCATTTTTAAAATACCCTACAGAGTCCTCTTAGGGCTGCTTGTCTATACAAGGACATAGGGCATCCACAGGAGCATGGGTGGCCTCTCAGAGGCTGCATGCTTGAAGAAAACAGACTCCTTTCCCTGACCTCCAGTCATTGCCAATGGCTTCCACTCACTGGGGCTGGTGATTAACAGGAAGTCCCACAACTTAGCAGAGTGCTAAGGTTTAAGTGAGAATCCACACCACTTCCCTGGAGGCTCAGGGACATCCCAAAAAAGCCAGAGGTAGTGGATGGCTACAGCAGACAGGGTTTGTTGGGACACGAAATGACACTATTGTACATGTTGTTTTGCTACTTCAGAAATTAAGATAGAGCCTCAGCTGGCCTGGAACTCACTATTTTCCCGTATGCCTGCCAAGTGCAGTGATTACATGCAGGGGCCACCACACACTGCTTGCTTTTGTTTTGTTCTTATAAATAAAGCCTTGAGAAGTTCTACATGTACTCTTTTCTGACGGAGTGAGTATATATAAGGGCAATAATCATCTCTAGGCAAAATCAGCTGCCTAAGCATACTTAATTTTACTATACATTAATACCCCAAGGACAAAATGGGAGAAGGATTCTGGTTCAGGCAAATGTGAGTGAGCAAATACTAGGTATTAGTGAGGCACTATTTTTGACCTCCTTAGATGGCAGGGCACTACTTCCAACTCCCGTCAGAAAGAACAAAGAAATGTGGCTGTGGTTTATAAAGAACATGTCCAGGAGCAGAAAACAGCAGACAGGCAAACACAATGGTGAGAAAGAAACATGACTGAGCACTTTCCACTGAGGAGAATTCAGTGATCTTTTTTCTAGAACATTGTTTGAGGAAGCATAGGAAGAGACATTCATCAATAGCCCATATTAAATGTCCTTCCTGAAACCAATTCATACTTCAACAAGCTACATAGAGCTCAGCCTGATGTTTATTTAGCGACATGGGATGACAATGATCATGACTGACTGGAAGGGCTCCATGATTCACATGTTTAGGCAATCATTACTGCTTTACACTAATGTAAGGTTCTGGGCATTGACAACCTACAATAAAGAGGGAAGCTTGTCCTTTCAGATCATTTTATGAAACAAATCTTCATAAAATTATTCATTTACCACAGTTGGCAGAAGCACCTCAGGGCACAGACATTAACTTCTTTAAGACTAGTTAAGTTTCAATACATAAAATGTTCATTGCGGTTCAAACTGCTTTTCTTTAACACAGGAGTACCGGTGTAAGCATAAGTGTCATTTCAAACACTTCAAAAAGTGAAACTGGAATTCAGGCTCTCTGGGAGGATGGACTACATTTCAAAGGCAACAATGAAAGAGAAAATGCATGTGTAGAAATAAGAAAGGTTGGGGAATACACTGGGGTGTATTTCAGGAGTTCAGGGTCTACCTGAGTTCTAACTGGGCTTTAGATGGGTTATGTGACTTTTGGGAGGCCCCTCGATGTCTTAGGGTTTCAGTTTCCCTTCTTAAAATCTGAACTGGTTTAGAGTATAAGTGGTTATATTGTGACTGGGTTAGATAGTGACTGGGTCAGCTGGTGACTGAGACAGATTGTGACTGGGTTAGATAGTGACTGAGTTAGATGGTGACTGAGTTAGATGGTGACTGGATAGATTGTGACTGGGTCAGATGGTGACTGGGTCAGATTGTGACTGTAGATTAGATTGTGACTGGGTTAGATTGTGAATGGATTAAAATATGACTGGTCTTTCAAACTTTGACTCTTATCATGTGACTAATCAAAGATGGCCATTCTCAAAACCTAATAAATGTTTTCTAAATTGCAACACATGAAGACTTACTTACATATAAATTATACTTCTATATTAGATATGTTTAAATGCATTAATATACTAAAAAGGATGAATTAAGGATGAAACAAGCTGTATTTTAAAATAAGAAAAAACAATTATTTTGTGAACACAGAAGCAGGTTATTCTTTTTCAAACTCTTGGCTTCAAATCTTGAGTTTAGTGACCAAAGGCAATTTTTAGTGAACTCCTTTTCCCCTGATACATTGGTTTTTATGACGTGTCAAGCAAAATGATGTCTCACAAAGATATGGACATAAAGTGGGAAAGATTCATCATTGACTTATTATATTAACACTCATTTCTAAATGTCACTTGCTGGTGACACCAGCAGCTAATAATGGGAAAGCTGAAGTTAAAATTCAATTAATCATTTTCCCACAGTGCTCATAATAACAGTAGTCAGCAACCTCAGCCCAAATATGTCAGGAATCTCATTTAACATAAAAGGACCAAATGGAACAATTCAATAATAAAGTAAAATAATAACAATGAATGAAAGATTTTTCAGAGTCAATTAAAAAATATTCACCTAGGGATTGGTGCTTCTAAATGTCAAACTTTAAATGAGAAGACGTAGAAAAGTTGAAAGTAAAAAGACAAAAAGGACATTGAATGTCCACATTAATCAAAAGGAAGCTTTTCTGCTGCACAAATGTCAGACCAAGTAGACCATCATATCAGAACTCTCACTAACACTAAGCTATTTCATAATGATAAAATGATTAATTCAATAGGAACTTATTGCATACATGTGTGCATACCAAGTATTATAGTTTCAAAATGCTAAAATGAAAATTGATACCATGGGAATCAAAATGATAAATCCATAATTATTCTTGTGAATTTTAATAACTTTTACCATCTCTCAAAAGAAGGATTAAAAAGTAGAGGCATAGGTCAAATGCCATGATTATTAGTAAGCTTGACCTGATGGTCATTTATGGAATGTGTAATCTTTTCAAATTGCAGGAAACATTTACCAAGCTTGAACATATTCTGAACCATAATTTTAGTCTTAACTGATTATCAGGCCTGAAATCATATTGAATTAATTTTCTGTCACTGGCAGCATTAAAGGAGAAATCAGAAAAAAAAAACCACTAACTACAAAATTCCACAAGAATTTGAATATTATTCAACATTTTGCAAAGTAGTTTCTGTGTCCAAGAAAAATTAAAATGTAAAATTAGAAAAATTTAAATTCTTACCTTTTAAGAAAAATGAAAAAATATACATGCATTGAAAATAAACTCAGCTTTAGATAAAAGATTTTGTCTTAAATATACATATTATAAAAGACTAAATGTTAAAAGTCAGTGTTCTAAATCTCTCCCATAAGACTGAGAACAACCACAAGAAGTAAAGCCTGGGGAAATAATGAAAAAGAAAAATAAATAAGGTTTGAAAAATGAACAGTAGAGAAAAGTTGCTTCTCTGAGTAAATGTATAAAACTGATAAAGCCAAGATAGAGACCTGTATCTGTATCCTGGGGCAGTGGAGGATCCCCTCCCTCCAGGTCTTACCAGCTTAACAGAGACCATGAGTGTCCCTTCTCAATAGTCCCATGCTTGACATTTAAGATCTGAAATTATATGACAAAATCCCTTGAAATTTGTTTAAGAAAAGCTAGTAATTAAGACTCTGCCTTTTGAAAAACAACACTATGATTTGAACAAAAAAATTGCTAGTCACTTACGGAAATACCAACACAAATCTTTAAGAAATGCTTTCCCAAAGAATAAAAGATAATAATTCCTAGCAACACCTAACTTGTTTTGTGAGACCCATTTATGTTCATCAGACCAAAACCTGAGAGAGCTATTTTATGTAAAAAAAAATTTACAGGATAAATTTTTTCTCATGAATTTGAACATTAACTTCTCAGAAAATGTTAGCCAATCTATCTCAGTGATTTATCAAAATTTAAAATATGTATTTATATCAGAAAGCAGCATTTCAAATCAATCACCACATCAGAAGAATAAAGATCAGAAAATTTATGATAATGTCAATGATGGCATTTAACAGGGAACCAACCTTCACCCATAACTGGAAGTCACAGAACCCGGAGGAGGGAGGGGGATTGTCTTAATCTCACAGTGTGTGCGTTCGTGGACAGTGATCATGATAAGGAGAGTGGGGAAATGGATCATGAGCATAAGAAAAGAAAGTGATACCTGGTCTCTCATACACAATTAAGTCAAAGCTGGATCTTTAGTCTAAGCAAAGGCACTCAAAGTATATTATTTATAGACATAAACGTGGAATATATTTGGGGCCACGGAGGAGGCAATGGCTGACTTCTTAACAAGCTGAAAAGAAATAGCTTAAAAAGGAAAACAAAATGGTAACAGATTTTTATCAAAATTAAAAATCAATGCTCATCAAGAACTGTGAGTGAGGAAATAAAAAGGCATGGTGAAGACTCAGAGAAAAGATTAATCTCCCATCTTTCTGACTAGAGAGTAACTAGCATGTTAGAACGGTTACTTAGAAATGAACAAGAAAAATAAACAAGCAAAAGATTTAAACAAACAGAAAGGATGTCTCACATCTTAGAGAAATGGAAACGAAACCACCCTTGACCCCACTTCACGCTCCTGGTGTATATAGTTCAAGTGAGCGCAATGGCCCTTGGTGTTAAGAATGGGAGGAGCTGGAACTCTCTGACTTCGCTGGCGGCCTTCATGGAAAAAGACCCAGATGCTTTGGGATGTCCTTTTGTGCTATGAGAAGTAGTTTTATTTGTGTAGATGAAAAGATTCCTTTTTTGTTTAAGTTAGTTCAAATTAGGGCACTCTAGCTGGTAGCCGGTGAATTAGAGCTGACAGAAACCGATAAGACCCACCTCCATGGCAGGCTGTGTGATACGGCCAGCATGGAGTCAGGAAGTCATCTGTAGTTAGAGAGGGCTTGAACTGCCTTGCTCTGACACAAATGTACAAAGCTAGCAACTCTGTCCTGTGACCTAGATGTCATGGCTAGCTCTATTTTGGCTGTGTGCATACTTAAAATTTCATTCCACAGTGCCATCTGCATATTTCAAAAGACAGCTGTCTACATGGCTGTAAGTTACATATTAGCAAAACCACAACATGTAATTTCCGTGATTAATTATAGGTTGTGGCCATCTAAAAAAAATGTTAGTGGCAACAGATACAGGACAGGATTTATGTAATTAAGATGCTAAAGATGACACTTGCTTGATTTGAGGCTTAATAGACCTTAATAGACTATTGGACACATACAAGACTATTTTGAACTGGGATTTACATACATTTAAAAAGGGTGTACAAATGCAGCCACACTTCAAATGGGGAAGCACATGGGGTAAACATTACCTTCTAGTTCTCACATATACATAAATAACCTCCACCCATCACTGTGACTTCTGAGTGTAGGTTCCCACATGAGTCTCAGACTTTCAGTGTGTGGTAGCCAATTAGGTAGGAATTCTATAAGACGACATCATTTCCGGTGGAAAAATTCAAATTTTGGCTCTTTATTCTCCCAATCTTAAACTCATGCCACCAAAAATACATCTTAGCTTTCTCATATTTCTACTACGTAGAACCAAAATTAAAAGGAAGAAGCCAAAGCATACCAGTGTCATAAGTCACGATGAGTTTGCCACTGTGATTGCCTACAGTCTGCGGCTCAAAGTCCACTTCCAGCTGCATGGACTCCCCCACGTTAAGAATCCCATCGGTTGGCTCTATGGAGAAAGGCCTGCAAAACATGTGGAGGCATCATCAGGACATATTTCCAACTGTTGAAATAAGGAGAGGAGACATGGGCTCCAGATTCTCAGATGGCCACATCTAACTTCCTGGTCTGGAAATGCAGTATGATTCCGCACTGAAGGGAAAGAAGCAGTCTTAATGATAAAGGAACAGTGTCAGATGGGCAAGATGAGAGACCGAACAGGTGCAGCCATGTTCCTGTTTATGTTCTTGTCCTTCAGATCTTTCTCTTTTTTGTGTGCTCTTCCTGGGAATAAAAGGGATAGAAGCCAACACTGTCTTCATGACTCAGAGATTGCAATAATGGATAAATTGTTATTTGAAAAAAAATCCTACCTTCCTAGGGCCAAAAGTCAAGTATGGTAAAAGTTCAGAGGAGAGTGGGTCATAATAGTGGAAGCAGTATATGAGTCCCCCAAAGGAAAGCTTAACAAGCGCCTATTTTAAAGGGGATGGGAGAGGTGCAGGGAACTTCAAGGGATGATGCAATACCTTAGGGTTCCTAACAGCTGCTACCATCTCTAGGCCCAAGAAGTCATGAGGAAGGAGGAATCCTAAGAGAAAGCTGCCTAGTGAGCCAAAATAGGCAGACAGCCTAGGAAGCAATGCAGTGTGTAAAATAAATAATACCATGATGACTAGTCTCATTATCAAGTCATCCGAGGTTTTAAACCATCCAGGGTATCATTGGGGAACACTTCTGGGTAAGTCTGAGATTTCCACAGAGGGCTGACTAAAAGCAAAAGACCTTCACTAAATGCAGGGGGTACCATCCCATGAGCTAGGGACCTGTATGGAATAAAGAAAAGTCAGCAAAGTGTCACCATGCTGTCAAGGATTCTGTTCTTCCCAACTCTCTCTGCCATAATGGACTTGAGGCAAAATCAGTTCTTCCTGGCTTTTGAGGGGTGTTTTGTGATAACTTCATGAAAAATAACTGACATAAAAATACTGATCCCTCACCTCACCCTCTGTCTTACTGTTTCTCCCAAACTCCTATTGGCAGAATCCAATCAGAAGCAAAAGCCCTGATGAACCAACCATACCACAGAGGTCAGCTTCACAGGCTTGCGCAGGAGGAAGAAAGAAGAGAAGACAGTCAGAAGATGGAGAGGGCAAGTTCTGCATCTTGAATATGGAAGTGGAAATTCAGCTGCCATGAGGCATGAGGGTGGGTCTGGGCAGTGCGAGATAGTTTCCCTTAACAGTCCTGGGGTAGAATAGTAAGCTGGACCTGATTATGCAGCACCTTGAACATCTCATGGAGCTCTTCCTTCTAAACAGGAAATGCAGCCCATTTAATTATTTTCATGGTCCATTTCACATCTTTAAATTGCTAATTTTTCAAAGTAATGTGTTGGGCAATGCAGCTGGCAGACTAAGCTGTTTCTGAGTACTTACTTCTACTATACCAGCATTTAAAATCATCATCTCTTAAATCTGCCTGTCGATAATGAACTCAGTTCCAGAGAACCCCAACTTTCTGCCAGGGGGGTACAGAGCAAATACAGGGTCGCTCAAGATGGTACCTGGGATTATTCCTTAGGACCTCTGTGGTGTTGAGTGATAAAGCCTGCTCACTTTCTCTGTAACCCTGTTTGGATCTCTTCTTCCTTCTTTTCTCTCTCCTGTCCTGCTAGTCATGATATCAACTCTCCAGTGATCCCTTGGTACCACTTCATGTAAGCCGGAGTTGTTGGCCTTTAAACAGACCTCAGGAGATGACCCAATGAGCTCAAAATCTGGCTATGCCATGATCTTGGACAAATTGTTTAAAATCTGTTTTCTCATCTGGAAAATTGGTTAGGACAGCACCTGCCTCATAAGGTGACAGCATGGAGTACAAGGATAAAGTGTCTGGGACATCGTCTGGCACACAGGAATACTGTATGATACAAACGTTTATTGCTATTTGTCTTTACCAGCTTTCCAGCTGTTGAGTTTATTTCAAGCTTCTATCTCTGCCCCCTTTGCCTTCATTCAGCTCTGGGGAGATTGTAACACATCCACATATGTCCCAACCCTGCTCAGACACCATCCCTGGGCCTTGTGATCTATGCAATCAAGTTCAAACTTTCAGAATTCAAAGTCACACACAATCTGTTCCCACCCAGGTTTTGCATCCCTATTACATTCACATGCATCTAACCTCCTGCACACTTTTCATTCCCCACGTCATCTGCGGTGGAGTAGATGGGAGACTTTGGTCTCTTTACCCACAAAGTCCCCTAAGTACTGCACCTGCTGTGACTAAACAGACTATGACTCCTGTATAGACAACTCACAACTGCCAGGATCCTATTAGAAAATATACAGCTTTCCCTCATGTCAAACTCCTTTGGCTATCACTGATTCTGGGCTCAGATTCAAAGTCACCACTCACACAGGATGCTGCATGTGTGGAACACCTGTTGGTCTGCATGTTGGTACTACTCCTGAAAATTCCAGTTTCCTCCTTTCCTCTGAAGGGTTCTTAGCTATTGAGAGAAGCATTCATGGGAGTTAATTCTGGTGCAAGGTAAACTGCAGAAAGAAACAGGAAGGTTCAGGCGCGCACTCAGTCCTGGGGCTGTTCTACGCATGCCCAACTTCTAAATCACTCAAAAATGCCTTGGGAAAGTAAGTGACACACTTGACTTTTAAATATGACAAAACAGGTGTTCCCTAAGAGAGAGGAATTTGCCTAAAGTTATCCAACTAAGTCAGAAACGGAGATGGGAGTGAGACTCGCCTCCAGGCTGTGTACTTTCTGCACACCCCAAGCCACTCGTGCCTGTGAGAGTCTATGTGTATGCTGACATTGTGTCCCTGACCCACACCATCCTCTCTAACCATGGGATTGTACAGAGAAATGGCTGGATAGAATTGCTATAAAACCTAGGCCTTGTACATGTTAGCCTGCTAGTCTAGGGTCTGCCCTGAGCTGCACCCTAGTCCACAGTCAAATCGCATTTACCATCTTGCATTAATGGAATAGAAAAGGAGTAAATTTTCAACAGCCAAGGAATCCTTCCTTTATAGAAGTTGGTGAATCTTCCAAGCCCCCGAGTCCTTTCCTCTCTTCTGGCTCAGTAAGAGTCCAGAGAACAGGGCCCCGTTTTCTGGCTTTGAGAATAACATGACAATGATGTCTGTCTTTGCCTCTTCACTTTACGGTATCTTTCAAAACTGCACTTTCATTTTCCTTTCAAATACATCTCGGTAGCAAAAGAACATTGTGAAGTGAATTGGATGTTTTCCTAGTCCAGCACCTCAGCTAATTTTCTGCAGAGATAGTGACACCAGTGTCACGCCTCCAGGACCTGCAGGAGTTCACATTCTACAGAGAGGTAATGGATACATTCCCTGAGTGCTAATTGTTAGTTTTAGATTAGACTAAACTTCTTCAGCAGTGACAAGAGTCGCCTGGGATCACGCTCGCCTCTTGAAGCTGCCCAAGCTCTCTCAATATATCAGATGCTAATTAGATAGAGTGTGTTAGGCGCTGGTGCTTAATCACTGCCTGGAATTTGATTTTGCACTTCATTTTACTAGAGGCCTTCAGGCTGAACTGCCTGCAAAATATCAAGTGTCAGGAAACACTCTTGCAAAGAAGTAAAGAGTAGCGATCCTCCAGGGCCTAAGACTGGTTCTGTCTATTAAATTGTTTGGTTTTGATGTGACAGCCACATTAATATCAGATTCTTAATTATGGAAGGGACTTGGTCTTCTGAAAAATCATGAGTCTGGCTTTAGTATATTAAATAGTGCCTATTACATCAGTGCCTTTTCTCCCCATGGTCTTTCTGAGATTTCACTTCCAAGTTGAGCTTTTGGGTCTTTTAGTTGCTTCTCAGCCCTCTATCATCCACCTTCAATATTAATCCCACTTTAACAGTCAACATTATTGTGTGACTTGCTAGAGTTCTAGGTCAAATCTGTAATAAAGTTGAATGGTAATTGTTTATGTTCTCTGTATATTTTATAGCATATTGCAGCTTCTTGTATTAGTGCAGAAACCATTATGCTCATTTTATAGCCCTTGGAACATGTATTTTTAGTTTAAGTTATTGTGGAGGTTTACAATTGTAGCTTTGCCTCTGTGATATATTGTTGGTTTGGCATCCTATAAACATTTATTGAGCAGTTACTTATTCTAGACATTTGCTAGATGCTGAGCACATCCAGATGAAAGAGGTAGATACAGTTCTTGCATTTGAGAAACCCACATTCTAATGAAGGCCTCAGATATGTGAGGAAATTTTTCTTCTTATCATTTATATAAACCAAACTATCTTATAAATTAAATTATTATTTAAATGAGAACAAAAGCAAAATCTGTTCTTAAAAGAATTTCCCAGGAGGTAGCACAAATTCTAATTGGTCTTAATAAGAATATTAAGATATTGGAGTAAATGTTGAAAGATCAGAGAAAGAAAGGAACCAGCCACTAGAGAGACTTCTCCCAAATCCTTAGATTAAAAGGGACAAGTTCCTGTCTCCTCCCACCTTATAGTCCTCTCTCTCTGCCCAGCCATATCACTTCTTCACCTCCCTAATGCTGGGATTAAAGATGTGAGCCTCTACTGCCTGGCTCTGTTTGTCATTTACACAGGATCAGTCTTGTGTAGCCCAGGGTGGCCTTGAACTCCTGACCTTCCATTTCCTCCTCCAAAGTGCTGGGATTAAATGTGTGTGCTAACCACTGCCTGGCCTCTATGGTTAACTCGTGGCTAGCTCTGCCTTCTAATCTTCAGGCAAGCTTTATTAGAACACAAACAAAATATCACCATACCATGAGATACTGTTTCACACTGTACACTGAACTGAAAGTGTTCAGACCAAGGCTTTGGCTTTACATTCCCCAGCTGCTACCATTTCTACCTTTACCATATCTATGAGGAATGGTGTTGAAAGAAGCACTCAGGTGGGAGACAGACCCACCTGAGCTGTTTTTAGAAAGAATACCTATTAGGGGATCTCTGATCCACAGATCCAACAACAAAGTCCAAACCCAGCCACGTCCCTCTCACTTCAGTCATGAGGAGTCTCAGTTGCAAACCATAGAAGCCAAATGTAGCTAATTCAGAAAAGGGACTGCTATGAAGGCTTTGGTGCAGTTCACTGCACTGGCAATGTGGCCAGAAGTCATCAGAGTTTGTGGGTAGGCATGAAGGTGCAGTTTCATAAAGAATGGGAAGAGGAAAACAAAGTGGGGGGTTGAGAGATTGGACTACGAAGAAGATGAGCAAATGGAGAGTCCCATCTTAACACAGGGAGGCGTGGCCAAGAGCAGTTAGGCATTCCAGCTTAAACCAAAAGCAAAGGGAGGAGCAAGACAATGTTATCAAATCCCAGGGCCAGGAGAAGCTGGAATCATAGCAGGTCGGTCTGACGGCAGCTCGGACCTCGGTGAAGACAGAGCTCAGCTAAAGATGGAGAGGGAGGAGGAACACCCTAGCTACCTTCTGGTCTTCTGGTGACCCGTGGTCTAATGAACCCTAACCCTAACCCTAACCCTAAGATGGTCACTACCTGAATGGTGACAAAAGCCACACAGGAGAACATTAAAGAAGCCCCCCAGAAGACTGCATGCGCTAATACAGCGTCAGTGTTAGCTCCTGAGGGGACTTCCTTCCTCACATCGTCAGCTGTAAGGTGGACATATTGGAACAGGGTCTCTAAAGCTAGGAGTCCCAGCTGAGTCCCTGAGTTTACTCTTCGTTTAAACTTAGAATTACTGTGTTAGGAAATCATGGTAATTTGTTCAGAGCCAAATGGTTAAATGAAACATTTGAGATATTTTTCAGCAATGTTACACTGTTGGATGTATATGTGGGTTTGTTTGCTTGCTTGGCATTTACATCTGATATGTAAGAAGTTGATAGGTGAAAAATATAATAATCAGACAACCAATCCAAGATGATATTCTGTCTGCACTTGTTTTTTTTTCCATATTGGGTGACTTCTCTTTTACATATAAGACATCAATATAAGTTTTAAATTATGTATATGTAGAAAAATATATTCACCATAAGTGTGTAGAGTCCATAGAAACCAGAAGAGGGTGTCAAATCACTTAGAAATGGAGTCAGAGGTGGACATGAGCCTGTGGAAGAAAGCACCAATCCCTCCAGAGAGACGTGTCCTTCAAGCAGGAAAAGGATTCCTGAGAATCCTAGAAAAAGCCCTTCTAAAAATGAATCCACAGTACCTAAGTCATAGGAAAGCACCTGATCCCCTGCCTCAGCTTGATCTTCTGTCTCATCTCTGGGTGGCTGTTTCTGGGAAGGTCCCATTGCTAACCAACATTTTAATACTTATTTTAAATTGTGTGAATACATGTGTTTAGGGAGGGATGGTATGTTCACATGAGTACAGTGTCCACAGAGATGAGAAGAGGGCATTGGAAACCCTGGATCTGTAGTTACAGATGATCTGCCCAAAGTGAGCTCTGGGAACTGAAAGTGGGTCCCCTGCAAGAGTAGTGCACCTGGAGTCATTTTTCCAACCCCTCAGCCACTATTCATATGCCCATAGCAAATGGCTCATTTTAATATTTAAAAGATTTATTTATTTATTATTCCTAGTGTATACACGTGTGTATGTATGTCATGATATTTATGTGGCGGTCAGAGGACAACTATGTAGAATGGATTTTCTCTATCCACATTTACAAAGTGCCAGGAATTGAACACGGGTCTCCAGGTTTACAAGGCAATTGCCTTTAGAAAGCCCCTTGAGGGCAGAGACTGCCTTATTTTACATTATTCCACAATATGGGAAGAACTCAATAAATTTTGAGATTAAAATCAAACCCCAGCACATACTACCCTCTCTCGCATAGTTCTCTCATTTCCAAGGCGAGCAGCAGCAGGCTGAGTTCATCCTGCACACATCACTCTGAGCTCTATTCCATTTTCCCAGACTTCTGGTTACACTGGGTCCATCCAGCGAACCTAAGTTCATCTGTCCCATTTCTTTTTATTTCTTTGTTTCAAGACAGGGTCTCTCTATGCAGCCCTGGCTCTCCTGGAACTCACTATGAAGACAAGGCTGACTTCAAACTCACAGATCTGCCTGCCTCTGACTCCCCAGTGATGGGATTAAAGGCGTGTGTGACTGCAAGTGGCCTGATCCGCCCCTCACCCTCACCCCAGCCTTCCATTTATTTATTCATCCATCTATCTATCTATCTATCTATATCTATCCATCTATATCTATCTATCTATCTATCTATCTATCTATCTATCTATCTATGGTTTTTAAGTATATCTGTGTAAAATCTCTGGCTGTTCTGGAACTCCCTTTGCAGACCAGACTCACAGAGACCCTCCTGCCTCTGCCTCCAGAGTTCTGGGCTTGATTAAAGGCATGCTGCACCACCACCATCGATCTGTCCCATTTCAAGGTCAGCTAATTAGCAAATAAGGCTATTTGCACCTATAAACTCTATCCCCTCTCACCATGTAACATTACATAGTCACGGGTTCTGAGTATTGTTAGAACAGGGACCTGGACCTTTAAGCCTGATCCCATAGCCTGGATCAGATCACACCTCCCTGAAGCTCTCTCTGGGACAAGAGCTAAGAAGCAGTTGCTCTATGACTTGATAGTTTTCAAGATACAATACTCAGCTCTTCTAGGCTCCCTGTAATACATGCTGTGCTGAACTAAGTCACACAATGTGAAAATTCCTGTGACCCCTAAAAGACCTTTCATTTGTTTGAGGTTGGTACAAGACTCCTCAGGAAGACTGCTTGGGGAGTTGGTCCAGGGATGAGGCAGGTTTCTGAGGAGGCTCCTCTAGCCTCCCCAGCCATCCCTCTCATGGTAGTATTCTCCCTCCCTCTCTCCCTCCCTTGCTCCCTCCCTCCTTCTCTCCCTTCCTCTCTCTCCCTCCTCCCGCTTCCAGGCATTAAGGGAAGCCTTGGCTCCATCACATTTAGATCTCTGTGAACTGCATGGATTCTATCTAATATTCTGCCTCCCATCTTGAAGCCCCTTCACAGTGATTCAACTCATTCCTGAAGGGAATCTATGTGTCAACTTTCTTCTGCAAACCAAGTATTGCAGCCTCTTTTATTTCTTTTTAACAGAAATTAGAATATGAATATTTGGGGAGCTAATATTCTTTCTCTCACACTGGCATTAGTTCACTTTAATTAAAAAATAAAGGACAAACGTTGTTTAACAGTGTTTGCTATATTCCAGGAATTGGAGTTTGTTAATTTTGTCCTCAGTAAAAACTGTACAAAATGGCTACATCCCCCCATTTCTCAGATGAAAAAAATCTGAGGATCATGAATCAAGGAATACGGGCAACCCTGTAGGAGTTGAAAAGCTAAGGAGCATGTTCTCCTCACAGGCCTCCAGGAAGAAGTAATGGCCTGCTGATCCCCTCTGGGATGTGAGTTTATCAACTTATATTGTTTGAAGCCACTAAATTTATGATAATCTGATGTATCATCAATAACAAACAATCCCAGTCAATTTCCAAAATTCTTGGTCAAAAAGTCTATGTTTACTTATAAATTCCCATGGGTATTAAAGAAGGTAAAATTTGGTGAGAAATGGATGGTAAACCTGGAACATTCAATCCCTTCAGGATGAAGAAACAGCCTGGTCTACATTAATGAGTTCTTCCAGTTTTGCAGCAGAAGCTGTAACAAGCCACTCCGCCCCAATGCTATTCTAGCAAGTTGCTTATGCCAGAATTACCTGCAATCAATCAAAGAGCTGCAGGAATGCATACCTGCGAGTTTTGAGGTGGAACACAGAGTCTTTGTTGCCAATGTTTCGGACCAGCAGAATCTTCTGGGTGCTGTATTTCACCGGGCAAGTAGAAAAATTGAGCTCATCAGGGAAGTCCAGGATGGCCCGAGCACCTCTAGCTTTGACGGGCACAATAAACTTTTCTCTTTCAGTAATACAGGTCAACATGTGAGCATAATCCTGCCAGGAAAGGGTATAATCATTATTTGTTGGAACCCCAACATGGCCAAGATCACTGTAAAAGGAAAAACAGGGGTTATGGCCGGCACCATACAAAACAACTCAATGTATCTCTTTGCAAACTTCTCAGGACAAGTAGTGAGGTGCATTCTCTGACATTCTTCTTGCTGAGAAGAGAGGGCGGTCAAGTGTCAAAACCTATAAACCAGTAGAGAAGCTTGTAATTCATGTGTCTCAGATGGTTGGGAGATGAGGAGGGAATGATGAATGTCAAGGCACAGTGAATTAAAGGGTTGCTACTGCTCCATCATGTCCTCCTTCTACAAGTGGTGTCCAAACTGTGGTCTAAAAATATGTTGGGTGCATTCATAGTGTTATGGCCCATGGTCCTCTGTACAAAGCAGTTGCCATATTCGCTGGATCAGCAGCACCATCAGGCTTGTTGAGCCGCCACAGAAGGAGGACTGAAGATAGTCACTGGACCTGCCCTGAGATTCCAGCTGCTTTTCCCAGGCCTTCTGCCTAAATTGCATGTGGCCTGTGGTCTGTGGCCTGAGAGGGCTCAGAAAGAACTAGAGTATCTGGGCTAAGTAAGGTTAACAAAAGAGGAAGCCATCATCCATCCTGGGTGAAACATTTCCAGCACAGCTGTTTGGAGGTCACCTATGCTCCTGGAGGCAACCCATCTTGAAAAACTCTTAGGTTCCTCAGACTATCTTTGGTGGGATTGTATTTTGATTTGTTGTTGGGATCTTATGTGGATGGTTTAGACCTTGTTTATGTCTCCCCAGGGAAGGTCTTTTCCCAACACAGTTACTCTGGGATATGAGGGTCAGTTTGAATATACTGGTATCTAAACGTTATTTATTCTTCCAACTCATGAGTGTGGATTGATGATTCTGATGAATAGTCTCTTCACACTTATATTCTTTGCAATATGACTTTGCATGCTTCCATAAAGAGTGAAGAGATGGCTTCCCCTCTTGCTCTGGACAATATAAAGTAGCATATGCTGTTGATTTTAAGCTGAAGCTTTTGCAAGTTTTGTTATTTCTAGTCTTGCTCTTGAGACCCTGTCACTGTCGGGGGACAAGTCTAGTTGCATGATGAGAGAGCCTAGATATCCCACTAGGGCCAAACCAATCTAGCCTCAGGCCAGGATCCACAGATATGTGAGAGAGCTCAGCCATGATGAGCAGAGATGCTGCCTGGTGCAGAAGGCTGCCTGGCCATAATCAGAACAGCCCTACTAAATCATAGTGTTGTATGTAAGCAATGTTTACTTTTTCAGCTGCTACATTTTGAAGTGCCCTGCTGTTACACAGCAACAGCTAACTGATACACAGCCCAGTTTGGATTTCTTTTCTTTCGCAAAGTCATTTGACCAATTTTTTTTTAATGCTAAAACCCTCTGAGTTTAAATACAACTGGAATACTGAATAAAGCCACTCTTTGTCATCTCACTAAACAGAAATAGAGCTCTCATCAGCACCACAACAAACAAAAACTTAAGGGAACCTTTGGTGATAAGCAAGTTATCTTTGGTGATAAGAGGAGAACACAAATGGCCCCAGAAAGAGCTGACCAGGAGTTCAGAAGTCAGCATCAAGAGTATGAGTCATATACCTAAGTTTGTTTTTCCTCATCTTCAGTTTTGGCATTATGCCAGTGTGTCTTAGCTGCTAGGCAGTCTTGATAAATATAGAGTTGTTGGATTTTAAAAGCCTTACAGCAATGATTACAGTAAGTGGTATTTAGTGTAGAAGTGATTGACCTGAGGACATGAGGGCCTAGAATCTTTTAATCTAAAGAATATTGTGCCTTGACACTCATCATTCCCACTCTCACCCCCATCACCCCCTTCCCCACCACCTCATCTCCCAATCATCTGAGAAACATGAACTCCAACTTTCCCTACTGGATTATAGGTTTTAACACTTGACCAGCCCTCCCAATCTCAGCAAAAAGAATGTTAGTGAAAGCCCCTCTCTACTTGTCCTGAGAGGCTTGTATAGGAATCACTGAGCTGTTTTGCATAATGCCTACAATAATTCCTATTTTTTTCTTTTGTAAAATGTCTGTAAAAGGATCTTTTTGGTTTTATTCTTGTTTTTTCTTTTCAGCAAGCCTCTTTGGGCTTTGAGGACAGAGTAGGGATGTGAATGTCTAGCATACAGATTGATAGACCAGCTGTGCACTGGACTTCATGGAACCACAGACCAGGGAGGACACTGTGGGATTCCTCGTTAGTCTAGCCATTCTGCTGAGGTTGTAAGTGTGCATGTGCCTAGCAGAGCACTGACTAGGAACAGACATGACTACAACCTCTTTCTTTAATATAAGGATGGACAAGAAAACAAACACACAAATAATTCCTATGGAACCTATGATATAATCTGCTGTATAAATGTTTTAATAAGCATAATGACAAAATAACCAGCCTGTAAACCTGTGGTTCTCTCTGAACCAACCCCACACCCGGATTCCCAGCTGGCATCTCTCTGGATAGATACATCATGTCCCACACCAACCCCCCAATCAGTATTACGGTATACAATACTGCATAAAATTCCCTGCCAATAGGTACGAGCAAGAGGTGAATGCAGGAGTTGAGACCCAACCCACTCTTCTTGGACTTGACTAAATCAGCCTAGATCATGGACTTCTTTTGTGGGATTATGTTGTTACAGTGTAAATAATTGTCCCACCTACTGGTTTAATAAAAATGCTGATTGGCCAAAGGCAGACAGTTAGTGTGGGCGGGGCCACCAGACTAAGAAAACTCTGGGAACAGAAAGAGCAGAGCAGAGAAGCCAGTGAGATACCACAGAGATGCCAGGAGACACAGAGGAAAAAAGTTGAAATGCTGATGAGAAAGGTACTGAGCTGCACAGCTGAACAAGATAAGGAATCATGGGTTGAGTTAAGATGAAGGAGTTGGCAAGTTATATGCCTGGGCCCTAGATCAATCAGCATAAAATTAATGTAAGCCTTTGTGTGATTATTTGATGCTAGGCGGCAGTGGGGCTGCAAGTGGGTCTGAATCTCAGGGCTAGGCCTGAAAGTCCAGGACAGAAACTCACTACTGTATTTTTTGTGCCCACAAAGACTCTACAAAGTCACCCGAGCTCCTGCTTCTGACCAGTCTACTCCAACCCAGTTCTGGCACAATCCTCTTGGGTTCAATGCTGACATCTCCATCATTTGAGTGACCTTGAACAGACTAGCACATTCTAGACTCCCCTGATTTATTTTATTTATACTCTTGTAGCACGTACCTCAAAGAGATATCTTGTGTACAACCACTTCTTGCCACCCTAACCCAAGCACTGTAGCTTTTCCTGGGCTAACGAGACCACCCTCCCCATTCTAAGTCCATTTTCATCTTGGGGCCAGAGAGATCGAGTTAAGTTAGACGTCAGCTCAGACAGTATCTCTACTCAAAGTCACTCAAGCTGAGGACTACACAGTGAGACCACATCTTCTCCTGCCCTGCTCACTCACCTCTGCAGCTACAATCCCTTGAGCCCACTCAGAGCCTTCAGGCGCAAATGTGTGACATCTGATCCATTCACACCTCTATTCTCTCTGGTTACTCTGGGTGCTTTTCCTTTCTCTCATTAGGGCCTGTACAGCTAGCTGTCTATTTCCTCACAGAGACCTTACTGTCTACTCCATCTAAGCCTAGCTCTTCCATATCCCTGACTTCTAGGCATCCAACACTATGTCACAGCCCAGACTGAGCAAACAGTCAGTGACTATTTGTTGAATTAAAGGTAATCAAGTAATACAACATTGGTTAGTGGTAGATGAAAAATAAGTAAATAAATAAAGTGATTAAAAGACAGAATACATAGGGGTAGGCAGGAAGGGCCTCCACAAACAGGAAGTATGCCAGCCGGAGTGATCAATGTGCAGTGAAGCTATGTGGCTGAATGGCTCTCTGGGGGAAGCAGACTCAGAGCCTGTGGCCTGAGGGCAACAAGGCAGGAGGGGTCAAGAGTCAGGAGGGGGGTGGAACATGTCACAGAGCATCTTTTAAGCCAGTGGCAGAACCTGAGGATGGCAGGAAGCATTAACAGTGTGAACAGCTGATCCCCCACACAGCCCAATTATAGCGGACTGTAAGGGGACTTAAGAAGACAAACAGGCCGGCCAGGAGGTCACCCCAGTAGTCCCTGGTGAGAGAGAACACTGATCTGAATCGTGAGCTAATGTGCTCACTTAGCCTAGAGTCTGGTGAGAAGGAAGCAAGGAAGCTCTCTGTCAGTGTGGCCTGTCACCATTAATCTCACATATTAAATACAGTGCTGAGTGGAAACCATTCAGCAAACAGCCAACATGTGCTGTTGGGGTGATAGTGACAGTGCTACTAAAGATGATACCAGGACTAGGAGAAGGGAAGTTCAGAGCCCAGCGAGAGCTTTGAGAAAATAGAATGTCATCAAGAACTGTAGTAGTCTGAATGAGAATGCCTCCCATAGTCTCAGCCACCTGAACAGTTGGCCTCAAGTTGGTGGTGTTATTTGGGGATGCTCAGATGGTGTGGTTTTGCTGGAAGAAGTACATCACTGGAAGGGGGAGGTTGAGATCTCACAGCCGCCCATTACTCCCAGTTCACTCTCTCTGCTTCATGCTTGCTGTTCAAGATGCCAGCCCTCAGCTTCCCTCTCCATTGGTCACACCTCCCTGATGGTGACTGTGATGGACTCATATCCCTCTGGATCAAAAATCCCAAATAACTCTTCATTCTATGAGTTGCCCTTCATGGTACTTTATCATGATAGAACAGTAACTAAAGCAAATTCGGCTGTGGGAAGGGGCTGGTTAGTCTTAAATAACCAAGCTAGCCTCCTGGAGGAAGTGACCTTTGATGGAGATCTGAACCACAAAAAGAATAACCAGGAGAGATCCAGGGACAGAGAGTTCCTGGCAAGGGGGACCAAGAACATAAAGTCTTCAGGTAGGTGTTTGCAATAAAAATTAATGAACAGTGCTCTCAAAATGTATTAAAGTTAATTTGTTGGGCTCTTATCCTCGAAATTGATTTTGCTTTTCAGATGGCCATGCCAAGCTTGGGGACCATGACATCAGACATAAGGAAGAAAAGACTACATCGAGGCATGTGGTCTTAGGAAACCCCTTCGAACTCCATCGCGCAAATGTTTAGTCTGACGGCAGTGGAATCTTCAAGAGGTAAAGTATTGCTTTCATTTTTCCTTAGGCACTCAAACCCAACCAGCCAAGGAAAAAGCATTTGGGAGAATATTAATTAAGGTTTTGAGGTGAGTGCTGCAGAGCAAAGCTCAGAGACAGTACTGGGGCATTTTGATTTTAGTTCTAGATGTGTCTAGAGACAGCTGGGAAGCTGACAGGACACAGTGTCAAGGATGGTTTGGAATCTTCTCAAATTCCCCAATGAAAGTTAGATGCTGAGTTGCAAATTTTTTCTTAATTGATTCCCACATCCAGAAAAAAAAAAAAAAACATGAAGAAAATGTAAACAGTTTCCTTTAACTCACTCTGCAGTCTCCAAAGTTAGGAATAATATAATATGATATAATGTAATATAATATAATGTAATGTAATATACTATACTATAATATATATAATGTAATGTACTATACTATACTATAACATATATAATGTAATGTAATATAATATAATATATTATAATATAACATAATATAATATATAATATAATGCAAAGACTATCGTTAGATTATATAACACACCATTAAATACTGCTCCACTGCTTTGCTGATTTAGGATGACCTCAGACACTATGACTGGGGAGGCTGAGCAATTGCTGCCGCTGATGCATCCCTTCCCAAGATGCAGAGCTATCAGGTCACCATTCAAAGGCAGGGCATTTTTTCCAAGCTCTTTGGCTTCTACTATGAGACTCAGTAACAATTCACTCTGTCAAAAAACTACCCCAACTACAGTGCTCTTCAGACAGACTTCTTTCTTGCCCCCTTACCTTAAAAAATGGCAAAGAAATACTAGCAGAGAAGATTTGACTTTCTGGGAGTAAAAAGAATTAATCTTGATTTTTTATTCTAGTCCCTTGATAGAAGGCAAACAGGGCCATAAATTTCTTTGGAATTTCAGCAGAGGACAATGGTCCCTTCTACTCCAATAAATGAATGTATGATAAGGGCAGGGCCAATTTGGCCAAATCTTTACCTCCCCTTTTGCTGCCTCCTCCCTACTCCAAAGTGTGTTGGGGGAAATGGCATGAAAGTGAAACCAGATCTGACCATCCGAATCCTTAACCAGTGACAAGCATTTGCTAGACAGTAGCTCCTCAATCTCAGATCCACCCCCAGAAGGGATTCCTTAGAACTGGAATTTGGAATTTCTAAATTGGAAACTGGAATTCTTTTGCAAATCCTAGAGAGTTTAAAAATGGGATTGGCCCAATATCTTGGATTGGCCTGTATCATGGTAGCCCCTCCTGTGGTTGAGTTGAAATCACAGCTTCCTGAGGGTAGCTATAGTCCATCTGTTAAGAGAATGATTTCTGACCTTTGGTATGGAAAGAGAGGCAGAATTTATTATTTATTTTAACTATTGTATGTTTAAAATAATATGTGAACTTATGTAAAATTCATGTGTGTAACATCATCCACTAGGACATGAGATTTCCTCTTAAGATCAGTGAAGCTTGATGCAATAACCTATCCATGCCAGGCTGCCTGCACTTGCTCTGAGATCCACATATTCTCTGCCTTCACCATATTCCTGGGATCAACTCCTCTCCTAAATATTAGATATTAACCCTTCTGTCATCCCAGGACTGCACAAAATCTCTGCATTTCCCTCTTTACTGAATAGACACACTTACAATAGACCAATTTATAATCACATTAAAATAACTTTACATTATATATTTAAAACCTGCACCTCCAGCCATTTTCTCATTTTTTTTCAATGTCTTTATAATGAAATGCCATACTAGTATTAGATCCAGTGTGGTACCTCTTTGCTTTCCATTCTCTCTGAACCATCTCTGCTTCTGCACCTAGCATTTCATAAAAAGTCGTCAAGCCAAAGTCACAAATGCCTTTTCCAAGTTCAATAGACAACTCAGCATCCTTATTTAATGCCTGATTCTCCACTTTCCCAGCTTGCTTGCAAGCCTGCATTCCCATCCCTGTCCCATCTCAGGAAATGGCACCATTGGATTTTCAGTTGCTGATCAAAATTTTGAGTCAAACTAGACTCATTTTTTTTCTCACTTTCTTATCCAGATCCTGGTGGCTTTAATAAAAAATCTTAACTCCCCTTCAGTGTCTCTACCCTGGTTCAAACCACCCTTATCTGCTTGAACTATTGAGACCCAATAGCCCTGTATTTGTCATAGTTCCAGTCTGTCATATACAGCAGGTGAACAAAACCCAAGGTTCTAAGGGCCCTATAAACAGGGCATCTGTCTAAACAGTCATGTGAGACAGAGCTTCTGAATTCCTTTCTACCATGCTGTCTTTTGGGTCTTTCCTCAATGTCGTTTCATGGTCTAGAGTGACTCCCGGGTTGCTGTGCTCCCTCCCCATCAAGCTGGGGCCAGAAGAAGAAGGACAGAACAGAAGAAAGCACTCCCTGCTGTAGGCTGTCTCCAAGTAGAAACCTTGGAAGTCCTGTTGCTTCCTCTCATTGGCCAATACTTAGACATACATTGCTCCACTGCAGGCTAGGAAATGTAATAGTCTCTTATTTTAAGTAGTAGTGAATCCAGTCAAAATGTGTACCTCTTTGTATATTGTTGGTGGAAATGCAAATTAGTATAGCCATTGTTGTAAGCAACATGCTTGTTTTTCAAAAACTTAAAAATTGACCCAAGAATTTTATTTCTGGGTCTTTATCCAAAAGAAATAAGTGTACTGAATAGATTAGTATGCTCTCAGTCACTGTATAGCCAAGACAGGGAATCAAAACAAGTGTAGAACAATGGGTGAACTAATAAAAGACATACATACATACATCATACATACATACATCATACATACATACATACATACATACATACATACTATGGAGCACTATGCAAGGAAGAAAAGTCTGACATTCATGATAATATGACTAACACCTGAGGACATTTCATTAAATGAAATAAACTCAGCACAGAAAGACAACCATCATATACTCTCATGTATATAGGGAATCTAAGCCAGTCAAACTCACAGAAAAAAAAGAGTAGAGTAGTGGTAATCAGAGGCTGGGGAGATGCTGGTCGAGTTTTGACTGGATGGGAAGTGGATTCAACTCTGTACTCAGCATAGCCACTGCAGTCAATAGCTACGGGTGATAGAGCACTTGCCATATTTTCTATGTGTTTGTGTGTGTCCCCATCAGGGGTTCATATGTTGAGCTTTACTCCCGAGATAGTAGGAGAATTGAAATCCAACTCTGGCCTTAGAGTTTGAGTCTTTGGGAAGTGACCAGTATCAGATAAGGTCCAGAGTTTCTGGTGGCCTTGTAAGAGAAAACCCTGAACACACAGGCACTCCCCCTGTAAGAAGGCATAGCCAAATTCGTTCCTCACCCTTGGGCAAGAATGGGAATCAAAGGTAAATCTTTTTTTCTGAGTAACTTACCTGTTCTGGGATATTGTTACTGGCAGGATATGAATGCAGTGCTTTAAAATGGCTTAGGTTAGATCTGAAATGGCTTCACTACAAAAACACGTGGCTGTGGTGAGGTAATGGGCATGTTATTAGCTAGCATCCACTAATAATACATATGAGCGTATATCAGAAGGTAGAGACAGAAGGATCTCTGATTTTGAGGCCAACCTAGTCTACACAGTGAGACCTTGTCTCAAAAACAGTTATAGAATTAGGAACTTGAGCCTGGATGATGTGAGGGATGACCCTCTCTGAATTATCTTAGAAACTAACACAGACATTGTCCACCTCCTGAGGTGATGCAACAAGAAGTACCTGATACTCATGATAGGTTCTCATAAAAAAATCATGAATTTAATTCACGCTCTGACCTACCCACAAGTTTATAGGACACAGAGGACAGATGGTCATTCTAAATAGGTCAACAGGGATCAATGAACAAACTCCACTTGCACCCTGAGTTAAACAAACCCAACTTTAAAACTGACTCAATTGGGGAAACCCAAATACAGACTAGTATTAAGGGCCTATGGTTATGTTTACATTTCCTCATGATATTTGACCTTAAAAGGTAAGTCCTTCTCTTTAGAAACAAATATTAAAGCATTTTCAGTTTAAATAATATGATGTATGGAATCAAAATCCATGGGGTTAAGGAGCAGACAGATAAAGCCATAATGGTCATCATAAACTGCTGTGATGGCAGATCACTAAATTCTCAACCTTTACAGATGGTACATGCTTCCATAACAAACCGGTGTTGGAGACTTCATTGCAACTTCCGATCCCATGTTACATGACTTCCTCAAACCCCATCCTCTCACCTTCTCTAGCCTCTTCTACTGTAGCTATTCTGGTAGCTTCCTCTGCTACAACCCCGCTATCCTTCTGGCACTCCCCCAAGCCTCCTGGACAGCACATTGCTGTAGTGGGATTATGTTGTTACATTATAAATAATTGTCTCACCTATTGGTTTAATAAAAATGCTGATTGGATGAAGGCAGACAGGAAGTGTGGGCAGGGCTACCAGACTAAGAAAACTCTGGGAATAGGGAGAGCAGAGCAGAAATGCCACAGAGAAGCCAGAGAGACACCATAATGAGACGCCAGCACAAGCAGAGAAAAGAAGTTGAAATGCTGCTCTGAGAAAGATATCAAGCTGCATGGCTGAACAAGATGGGTTAGTTTAAGAGCAAGAGCTAGCTAGCAATATGCCAGAGCCATACGCTGATCAGCTTAAAATGAATAGAAGCTTCTTTATGTTTCACTGAGACTTTGGTACTGTTTCACCAGATCTTGGGGCTAGTCTGGGCCAGAAACTTACTACTACACATTTCTACCATGAGGCTTTTATGCTTTCTGTCTCTTTCCCAGAAGGCTCTTCCCATAGCATCTTTATGGCTTATGTTAACTTTGTGTCCAATTGTCACCTCAACTGAGGACCCTTCCCTCACCCTCCTACTAGAAAAAGAGCCCCAACAGTGTCAATCCTCTATCGTGTCAATCAGTCGACACTGAATTATACAGTGTCATGTCCATTTACTTACATGGAGATCAAAATTTGTTCTATTAGCCACTGAGTTTTATCTAGATCAAGGAATAGAAGCCTAGCCCAAATAATATACTAAGTGAGTAAAAGATATAATTTGTCTTTCATAAGTTTTCTTGAATCCTGAATTATGAAGAGAATTCCTAAGATTCTTATTAGCCTAATACTGATTTACACTTAGTCCAGAAGGTTTAAAGGCAGAGATGTGGCTCACGGAAGATACAAAGGCAAATTCAGACAGCATCCTTCTCAGAGCAGAGTCTTCAGATATCTTTCTCCTGGTTGAACTAACCAGAAAGGATGCTAATTTATAATATATCCAGAACAGAAAAGGCTATTGGATCCCTCCTACATGTTTCTGCCTTTAAGATCTGCAAGATACGCTCAAGTTTAAAAAACCACTTTATATTTTCTTTAAGTAATTCTCAGTATTCCAATGTGTCTAGCACCATGCTAGACACAACTAAGGGGAGCTAAATCTAAACAGGGGGAAAAGAAAATCCCTAACAGTGAAAATTACTGATTGGGAGAAGTAGATGTGATGAACATGCCTACAATTCCAGCTCTGAGCTGGCAGAGGCAGAAGAGTCAGTGGTTCAAAGTGATCCTCAGTCATACAGTGAGTTCAAGGCTAGTCTGGGTGCCATGAGATCCCATCTCATGTGCTACCCTAGAAGATTTTATAGGATTTATATTTTAATTCAAAATGTTGGCAGTACAGTTTATAATTATTATACATATAGTACATATAGGGCACATAAAACACTCTAATGTTTCTGTCCTTCATAGGAAAGCCATTTTGAGAGCTAACTGGATATTTTTCCTGAAAGCATACACAGAGAAAACAGAATAGGCTAACAAATGCCAGTATACTCACTCACCACCTAGATTTAACCATAATCAATATGCCTTCATTCTGGTTCCATCTCAACATGATTATTGAAACTCCATCCTGCATTCCTGCCTCTAAAGTCTGCTACATTCTCCCACTGCAGCACTATACAAACATGCTTTCTCGAATCTAAGTCAGTATTCTGTGTTGCCTTCTAACCAGAGCTTAATATTCTCCCAACTCAATTTAACAATAAAGATTATAATTTAAGAGGTCAAAAAATAAATGACAGGCTCAGAATTCCTTAGTGTTATTTGATAAAAACACTGACTATTACACTTCCATGGTGTATGATACATGTAATGGTATTATTAGACTAATATCACATCCAGTATTTTTTTTTAAGTCTGTGTGGGAGGAGAGAAGGAAAGTCCAAGTGAATCGACTGCACCTGTTATCTGGGCATTCGGCATTCTTAACAAGTGTCATACCCAGGAAGCCAGTCACTAGATGACAGGGAGAATGTAGATTGCATTATTATCTTCAATGTGCTAATATACATGGGTGCTGACAATCCAACTGAAGGGGGTGAGCTTATTAAATGTGGCATGCTGCAATTTACATATCTCCCCCCGCCAGATGTGAGGAGTATGAATGAGAAAGGAGGGTGAGCAGATCAGCAGGGGACACAGAGGCAAAATGGCATTGAATTCTTGGGCGTCAATTTGGCGAACTGAAGAAATAGTGACACTCAGCAGTGTCACAGACTCCTTTCTATGACATATCTGGCTTTGCTTCTCCTCCTTCTGGAACAGCAGGGAAGACAGCATGCCTGAACTTAGTTGGTCATTTTGTGCACAGGCCCTGTCAGCTTCTGAACAATGAGGGTGAGCAGAACACTGGGTACTGGATACTACCTGCAGCAGGAGAAGCCTACTCCAACTTTAAAAAGAGGAGCCCTGTAAACCAGAACATCACCTACAGGCTTCATGCATGTTGTATAAGTCCTCTGTCACTGACCTGTATCCTCAGGCTTTTTATCTTCTCCTCTTTTTAATCAAGAGATAGGATCCCCACAAGTTACCCAGGCTGGCCTTGAACTCACTCTATCACTAGAGAAGGCCTTGATCTTGAGATTTGTCAGCTTCAGTCTTTTGGGTGGTTAGAATTGGAGCCTAAGCCACCAGAGGTTGATTCACCAATCCATAGCAAAAGCCTCACATGTGGGTTTATCTTCTCACTTATTTTAATGGTCATCAAACATCACAGAAGCTCCACAAACACAACCCAAGAAATAAACAGCAGTATACCCAGTGACAAGGCAGAAAGCAGCCACATGCGACTGCCTCCCTGCCCTTCAGAAGCGCCACAGCCACATTAGCAGCGAGACCAAGGATAGCGACATTATCAGCAGATGAGCAGGGCTAAGTCTTGGCGGAGAAGTAGCTCAGAGGTATCTTGTCTTGCTCTTTTGCTGATTTTAACTATAATGGCACCATACAGATAAGCATGCCCACTTTTACCATTGTCCACAACCCATCTCTTTCTATTCTAGGGCTTTGCTTGTCTCTTCCAATATGCTCCCTCACAATATCTCTCTCTCTCTCTCTCTCTCTCTCTCTATCTATCTATCTATCTATCTATCTCTATCTCTCTATCTCTAACTCATGAAGTCCAGCCAGTGCTGCCCATATGTGAACAGACATAGGGGGCACCTCTGGGGCATGGGAAGCTTAGCAGAAACCACATTCTCAAGGAAAATGTTTGTTACTCTCCCAGCAACTGTCCACTGCCAGTGGCTGCTCCGAAGCAGGGTGGTGCTGGGAAATCATCTCCCTCCCCTATGCTAACAACTGAGCCTTTCGTTCACGACCCTGTAAGTGTAGTTTTCCCTTCTAAGTCCTTCACAGCCTGGTGAAATCCCTTTGCTGCCTCCTGAGTCTCCACTCGTGCTCATGAAGAAAACCTAACAAACAATTATGCCTGGGGCGGGAGCTTCCACCCTGACTCCTGCATCCCAGCTCTTTCCCTCCAAGGAAGAACCAGGGTTCCATGGTCTAGGAAAGTCTGCAGTGCTGAGGGAAAACAGCGTTAGCTTTTGGCTGTTTGTATGCAGACAGGGCTGGGCTGACCAGGTGGGTCTCTGCTGGTTGCTGTTTCTTTATTGCTGTGGTTGAGTGAGACTTTATGGGAAGCCAGTCCTTTATGGAGAACCGGTTATCTATTAGACAGCAGAGATCAAGGGCCTCTGTCTTGGCCTTGAGCCCTGGCTATGTTCTTGCTCTGATTGAGGTTGACTGTGATCAATATTTGAATTTAAGTCTCTTTCCCAAGTAAATCAGAATCCTGGGAAGAAAGATTCACAACCTGCTAGTGCTAAACATCTGAAGCCACAGACTTTATCCTTTCTCTCCGCTTACTGCATCCAGACTATACCTTTTTTTTTTTTTTTTTTTTTTTAACTGGTGGCCCTCTATATATAGTATAAACCTTCTGGGCTAGTAGGGAGTGTCCAGCAGGATCAGGCTTCTTCACAGACTAGTGACTTAGGACTCATGGATACTCTTATCACCTGATAACTCTTTGCTCATTGCTAATAGCATGGTGCCCCTCCCTCCCGCCCACCTCCCCATCTCCCCTCGCACCACCACATTTAATAGCAATGATATCTACAGCTTATGCTCTGTGGTTCATGGGTGGGAAGTTGGTCTTCAGCAGGATGCTGTTGGGAAGGTGACTGGGAGGAGGTCATTGCTGGCCCTGCAACTTCTAGCTTCCTTTATCAGCACCCCAACTCCCCTTGCAGATGATGCCATCCACCATGGGTGACTCGGCTAAGGTAGAGGGTGGGAATTGCTGCAGTTAGAGTTGTGTGTTTGAAGTGTCAGCCTCTAAGACAGGAGATAGGTAAGCCTCTTCTTTCCACATGCCCACTCTCAGGTCTTCCATTCCATCACAATAATAAAAGCACCGACAAAAACCCAGAAGGATACAGCTACCATCAACCACAAAATACCATCATCAGTTCTACTGCCAACATCAGGATCCACCAATATGACCTTCACCACCATAATGACCATAGCCCACTTCTAATGCCATCAGCATTACCATGAACACCAGCACCCTGTGAGTGTTTAGAATTGAACTACAAAGTGCTAGAAACACATATTCATTTTTCCCCCCACCCAGTGTTGCTATTACCTTGTTCTCCTCTGGAGTGAAGAGGATGCGGAATATGGACGGCACTCCTGGGGCTACCTTGTGCCCGATGTCTTTGGGGCTGATGATTTTAAAATAAGGTGAACTTTCTTCAACAACTTTTACCATCCTTGGGATCTGCAGAGAAACACACGATGATGACACACGTGAAAGAGAAAAGCAGAGGAAAAGTGCAAGTGTCAGCGTAGGGCACGGTAAGGTTTCCAGCCACTCCTTGCTCTGTGTGACCTTGACCAAGATTTCACTTGCTTAACTAAAAACCGAAATGATGGGGTCTGCTTTTATCCTTAGGGCACTGACAGTCAGCCTTTAAGACATACTGGCTCTACTTTTACTAACATTATTATTATTTTTTTGTTAGCATTTAAAGTCTTTGTTCATATTATAGATGAAATGATTAGCTTCGAAAATAAACTGTTCAAGAAGCTGAGTCCTCCCTCCCAGGGCAGAGTTGCAATCCATGTCTCAACATTTGGAAAGTGCGTGGGGGAAGAGATATCCCACAATGCCCCTGGGACCATTCCCAGGCCATGATGTGCCATTCCAGGCCACAATGGTTTTTGAGCTTTGCCACAATTCCCAGGCCACAGAGGAGGGAAGTGGGACAGCACTACCAAGCAGTGGGTATTGGGTGGTAATCCCGGCCTGATTCTGCTTACTCTCTTGGGGAACATCACCAACAAATAAAAACAAAACAAAACAACAACCACAAAAAACCATACAGACAACCCTTAGCAGGTTCCAGGGTAGCTTCAAACAGCTTGTTCTCTTAAGGTCTTAGCCTCAACTCCCTGATCTTGTCCAGAACTACATAGCTCTATCCTAAATGGTATAAACAAGAAAGGCAATCATGAGGCAGATGGGAGGGGTCAGGAAGAGGCTCTGTACATACACAAAAACACCAGCGGATGATTTGCTTGAATTTTCTGGGTTTTGAGACAAGGTCTTCCTATGTAAGTCAGGGTAGCGTCCAACTCACAACCCTTCCACCCGAGATCTGTGAGTCCTGGGATGGCAGGTGTGTGTCACCTTGCCTGACAAAGATTTTTTTGATGACTCAAAATAATAGAAAATAAGCACAGCTGAGTTAACTAGTTAAAGGGTGACCTGAAGTCCCAAGTGAAAAATGTGCATGAGGAGGGACTGTGAAAAGTTATAAAGAAACACAGAAAGGATGGAGAGAGATCCTCGGAGCAGAGAGTGGGGAGTGAGGAACACTGGGCCAGGTGCAGGGCCACAGGCCTTTATGCACAACACTCGGGAGGAGGTAAGCAGATAGATGCTCAAAGCTAGCTTTGTCTACACAGTGAGACCCTGGAGAAGGAGAGAGAGAGAGAGAGAGAGAGAGAGAGAGAGAGAGAGAGAGAGAGACAGACAGACAGACAGACAGACAAACAGGGTGGGGGGGTACATTTCAGACAGGAAAAGAACAGCGCATGTGTTGTGCTCACTTTATTAAGATCATAACTTTGGCCGAGGAGAAGACGCCCCAGGACTTGAGACTGCATATTCCATCCATGCTCAGTTCCCAGCACCCATGTTGAATGGTTCGCAATTGTCTGTAAGTCCAGATTCAGGGGCATCCGACCCCTCTGGTTTCCATGGTTGCTTGTATGTCAGGAAGGAGAGAGGAGAGCTTATGTCAGCCTCTCAGCACACAGGCTGCTGTAACTCATGTGAGAACACACCCGTCTAGCCTGGGGAAAGCCATCTGCTTGTAGATCATTGGACTTTCCCTGCTTGAGAACTTTCCACAGGGCCAGTGCTTTGGTTGAATCTCACCCAAGAGATATTGAGTTATCCGTAAAGACTGTGCCCTTTGGAAGATGAAATGTATACATTCCCCTTACTCTGACATCCTCATATATACCCACTGATAATCGGGTTGGGAAAAGTTGCCAAAGGACCCAGAGACTAGACCCACTCCATCCTTACTCTCTTAATAATACCTAATGGGGAGAAAAGAGAACTCTAAGTGAGAAAATGAATCTGTTAGCAGCACCATGGCCACAGAATGTGACTCTTCTTGCAGCCTGGGGATATAACCCTGAGCACCTCTGATTCTTTCTCATCTCTCTGCTTACCCTTTAGCAACTGTCCTGAGCATCTCTTGCTAACAGCACTGCAGACATAAATATCAAAGAAAGCCAAATTCTAAAATGTACCATTGTCTCCAGAGTCTGGCTTTGCTGGCACTAAATCAGTCTATTGATGTCTGAAAGGCATCACCGAGTCCTCTAATGAGCTTCTGTGTGAATACACCCGCAAGTCTTCCCACTTGCTCTGGCTCCTGCACAAACTTATTTTCTTGTTTCTCCTGGGCTCCTAGTTGCCTTTCCCTTGGAGCATCATCTTGCTGGTATCCTCCCCCTTCACATACCATCTGTTTATTTTTGCACTTAACTGTGCTTAAAGCCCCACACCACCTTTCTGAGATTGTTGGGTGTCAGGGAACTCCCCTGGCATTGAACTCTTTTCTTTGAAACAACCCCAAGTTTATCTCTAAAGACTTAAGGCTGGGGAAGAAATCTTCAGTTGCAATTACAAAGGAGCACAGATTAGATATTGAGAAAAATGTTCTGTAGACAATGTCTGAAAGCTATTTCATATAACAGGGAGAAGACCACAAAGGGGAGAGAATCACAGGTTATAGAAGAGAAGTTATTTAGAAGGGTAATTTGCAGAAAATAAGTATAAATGCTCACATCTGCTATTCATCTGGACAGATAATTCCTTGACCTAGGATAATGGTATCTGTGATGCAGAGTATATCTGCATTAATAGTAACTGTTTGGTTTTAATAAAAACCTAGCCCAGTTGGTCAGACACAAGAACTGTATGTCATTCATCAAATCCACACTTATGCATCAAGAAGTTGGGGGCATGTGGCTGAAGAGATGGCTCAGTAGTTAAGAGCACTGGCTGCTCTTCCAGAGGACCAGGGTTTCATTCAAAGTACCCACTTAGTAGGTCACAACCATATGTAACTCTGGGAATCTGACACCTTCTTCAGGGTCTCTGATGGCATTTCACATCTTTAGTGCACAGACATATATTCAGGCAAAACACCCATGTACATAAAAACAAACACATCTTTAAAAAGGGAAGAGAGAGCACATGTTGGGAGTTTTGATCTGTTGGGCAGTGCACTGGACTATACAGCCAGCAATAGTCAGACCTAGCCTTGTGCTCATGAAACCTGCAGTCAAATAGCATGCTCAGATATAATTTTCCTATGTCTATCAAACTGCAAAGCATATCTAACACCCCCCACAACTCCAGTTTACTGAACCCCTCCTCCAGCATCTTGGAAAAGTTTATCTGCACCAGCAAACATACTCACCTTGTCATTGTTTCTCAAAACCAATGGGACTTCATAGACTTCACAGGGAGCATAGTTCTGAAATATGATTTCTGATGGAAAGGGCTGGAATAAGGCCTGATCCAAGTCAACTCCAGAATACTGCAATTGAAAGATAAAATTACCTGTACTGTGAACAATGGCCAATGTGACTTGGGTAAATTACTCAAAGATCTAATTATTTAAAATAAAGAACATGGAGGTCACTTAAAAGGGTAAACCACCATACCAATAGTTAAGATGAGTGAGACTGTTTTCATTAACTCCACTACAAAAGAAGATTGAATATCTGGGAGCTGTCTCGGACACATATAGAGCTTATAGCATGAGGACATGAGTTCTGATCTCAGGACCCACATAAGAAGCCAGGCATAGAAGTGCATGCCTGTAGTCCCAAGACTGGGGGTAGAAAAGGGCAGGTGGATCCCTGGGTCATACAGGCAACCAGCATAACCTAATCAGCTAGGTTCAGATCCTCATAAGAGAACCTCAAAAAATAAGATGGATGACTCCTCAGGAGTAGTATCCATGGTTGACCTTGGGCCTATACTCCCATATGTGTATAAAGCATGCACAGAGAGAGAGAGGGGGGGGAAGAGAGAGAGAGAGAGAGAGAGAGAGAGAGAGAGAGAGAGAAAGTAAAAGACCACTTGGTCCTCAGTTAAATCAGAAGATAAGCCCTCTAATCCAGACTTTGAGACCCAAACATGATAAATGGGATCTTTTACCATGATCCCTAGCCTATGAGAATAACTCAAGAGCTATCTGTTTGACCACACTGCTAACATTAGATCACAGAAATTGCTTGCTCTGCTCCAGGAGAAAGTGGATGAATGGGTATGGAGACCACAGGGGATAAAGGACAGTGGGTTATGTCTGCCTCCATGCATTAGACTGGGGATGAGATGTGTATACAACTCTTGAACCTGTAGCAAGGCTAAAGAGAGAGACTGGTGTCCAAAGCTTGTCTAGGAAGGGTAGGACTCTGATGGATTTACTGTCACTGACCTGTGGCTGGATGCACCACTGGATAAGGATGAACTAGGGTCCCTCAGTCATTCAGTGCCACCTCGGTGAGGGCTGGCACCAGCAACCAGGTCCTCTCTAAAGGAAGAGGAGTCACCACAGGATTTGGGTAATGTATGCAATATTCCAATTGTGAAATTTTATAGCTTACAACCAAGAATGCGTTTTTAAGATACAAAAACCCTACAGATTGTAATTATATAAGCCAGCCACAAATATGAGGAAACAGAACAAAAGGCCGGAACAAACAAGAGGTGACAGGAACAGCAGTGTGACCCACTCTCTGCAACACAAGGCTCAGAATTTTGCAGAGGTAGAAATGGTAAGAAAGTAAATATGAATTCTACACTGCACACACCAATGGGAAGCAGGGATTCAGGGTGTGTGTGCATATTAGCCACCACTGAAGTGATCTTGGTGTGGAGGTGGGTCAGAAGAACATTTAGACCAAGAAGACAGAGATGATTGAAAATTCAGGAGACATAAAATGGGCAAATGGTATGTGAAAAAGCCTGGAATGTGTGCATTTGGGGGCCCAGAATGAGCAAGTGGGGAAGAGGCGTTATTGCTAGAACAAAGGCAGATGACATGGCCATTACAGCTGATGGTAGAACCAATACAAACATGCAGGAAGCCTTGTGAACTCCAGCAGGATAAAAAGAAATCCACGTTTAAGTAGGTAACTATAAAGCCACTGAAAACAGAGGCAAAAGTATTCAAGAGATGCTAACCCAAAAAAATGAGAGTATGTTTTATAGCCAAGAAACAAAAACGTGTCGAATGCTGAACATAATTAACAAGGGTAAAAGATGCAAAAACAAGGTCACTTAATGCTGGGGCAACAAGTCCAAAGCAAGCAACCAAAGAAAACCTTCTTCAGAAATAATATTCTCTACCCTAAAAATTCCCTTCAACCAAGGAGTCCAAGTCAACATTTTTAGGAAAATAAAAATAACAATTTTAACAATGTCCAAAGGAAAACACTGAAGGGTATGCTCACAGAGGGAGAGATTTATCCTAGATCTTCAGATATAGAGGAAGGGGAGAAGAATGATAAAAGGTCAACTGGTCTATCTAAATGAACCTGGCTCATACAGACAATACTAGTAAGAACTCGCTTATCCATGGTATGTGTGCACCAGCTGGACACCTCACATCAGACCCGGGGTGGCCACAGCCCTATGGCTTCCTATACTGCTATGAGTTTCTCTGGGTACTTGCTTTTTATCAGAGCAGCAATCAACATCATGATATGAGAAAAATTAGTCAGATATGAAAGGGCACATCTTGTCCCATTCCATTTGCATAAAGGAAAATCTTATCTACAATGTGAAGGGTAGGTTAGTAACCTTTTGGAGGAAGAGGGAGAGGTAATGACCTGAAAATGGACATAAGGAAGCTTCCAGGGAGCCAGTGGTTATATGAATATGCTTCTAGTGATAATATATATAATGCACAGATGCAACACACAGATTTTTTATTTTTAAAAGTAAAGCCATTCTCCTTCCAAAAAATATGCAGAAGCTTATACCCTTTCATAACACTTCACTGAGAATTATCAAAGAGCCTTACCAATCAAGGACATCACGAGGTATTAACAGACAAAACAGCAAGGCCAAGTAGATTCCCTTCTTTCAAAGATGAGTAGCAGTAATAGTCATAATGATAAACTGAGCCACCACATACACACATACATGTATATGTATATATGTGTATATACATATATATAATACTTGAGAAAGAAATAGAAAAAGATACAAATGAAGGATTTTTGATTGTGTGTGAGAGTCTGTATACTGTGTGTGTATGGATGAGTGAAGGCCACAGGTCCTCCACCGCTCTCTGGGGTCTCTTACTGCAGCTGGACCGACTAGGTAAAATGTCCATCCAGGAAGCTCTGTTCAGTTTTTGTCTCTGCCTCCTCAGTTCAGGGTTGTGGGTGCATGCTGCTGTGCCTAGGTTTCACATGAGTGACAGTGATCTAAATTCCTGGCCTCATGCTTCTTCCATGCCCTTTACCCACTGACCCATGTCCCCAGCTCTCGACTCAAGAATGTGTATTAGAAATGTAATGCCAATAAGCAATAACAATTCAATGCTCTTTTGTTTTTGTGGTTCAGAGGACTGAATACAGGTCTAGAGCGGGCGAGGCTAGTGCTAGCACTACTGCATCCTCAGGTACACAGAGCAATGAGATCTTAATCACACCACTCCGCTATACTTTAAAACATGCTGGAGGAACAGTAAGAAGGCACAGAATAAATATTCAAGGATACAGAGAAGACATGGCAGCTAAAAGAGGTGGAAGTTCAATTTGCCTCCCAGTAAACACCAGGTTTCCAATATATGCCAAGCTCCTTTCCACGTGCTGAACACATAGGAGTAAGCAGAGCTACTAACAGCCCTGCCCTTGCAAGGCTGGTGGAGTCCCTCCCCAGGCTTTACACTTGTTCTTCCTTCCAACTGCAATGTCCTTTTCCAAACCTTTGTATGACTTGGTTCAGACATCTGTCTAGCTCAGAGAGGCTTTCCCACAGCTTCCTCTTTAGCAGGGCCACCAATCTCCCCATTCTCTCATGAGAAATATTTCTGCATATGAAGGGGGTAAGGAGGGATGGACCTTGTGAGGAGTTGATGTACTGCACAGCAGAGGAAGAAAAGGAAGCCATTAGGAAGGCAGAGAAGATGATGTCAAGCCTTAGAATCCAGGGGTCAAGTTTAGATTATATGAGAGACATAGAAGTCACTGGTAGATTTAAGTGTGGAGTAACACAATCTCATCTACATTTTAATTATATATACATATACACAATATATATTGTGTGTGTGCATGTGTGTATATGTCTGCAAACATATGCTTACTGTGATACATGCATGGAGGCCAAAGGACAATTTGTGAGAGTTGGTTCTCTTTCTACCAGGTAGTACCTAAGAATTGAACCTGATGTGGGATGTCTTTCTGTATGCTGTGAATATGCTTATTACCATTGGTTAATAAAGAAGCTGTTTTGGCCTATGGGAAGGCAGCTTAGAGGCAGGTGGGAAATCCAAGGGAAGATAAAGGAGAAGAAGGGTAGAATCTGAGACTCATGATCCAGCTGCTCAAGAAGTAAGGTATGAAAGTACAGGTAAGCCGTGAGCCACATGGCAATACAATAGATGGACAAAGATGGGTTAAGTTCTAAGAGCTAATTGGTAATGAGCCTGAGCCATAGGTCAAACAGTTTGGGATTAATATAAGCTTCTGTGTGATTATTTGTGACTAAGAGGCTGCAAGGCTGTGGGTCCAGATCTCGGGAAACTTCTGGCTACAGAGCCTGGGTCATCAAGCTTGATCCATCTTGCCAAGACCTCATTTATATTGTTATACATCACTCAGGGTTTTCGGCGGATACTGGTGATGGAGAGGTAAGATAGAAACAGAGGCTAAAGGGCCAGGGAGATGGTTCAGTGGGTCAAGCACTTGGAACACACCAGGCAGACATGGTAGCCACCTGGACCCCAACACTCAGAAGGCAGAGATGTCCCAGGAGAAGGCTAGGTAGGGAGAAACCTTGCCTTAATAAATAAGGTGGAGAGTGCAAGACCACATGTCAGTCTCTACATGCATGCACACAAACATGTACATGTACACCACACAAAAACATGCCAAAGAAAGAAAGGGGGGGGCAAGGAAGAGAAGGGGAGGAAGGACGAGGCTGTTTCCATGGTTGCTATTTGGACAATCTACATGCTGCTGACTGGACTGATGGTTCAGGAGATGGTAAAAATGGTTTGGCTGAAGATATATTTGTGAAAGTCAAGGAATTTATAGCACTTTCTGTTGGATTTTGAGAGAAAGAAAGAAAGAGAGGAGGGAGGGAGAGAGAGAGATCAGAGATAACTTTGAAGTACGGCCTGGAAAACAAGATAAATGAGCTTCCTATCTGTAGGAGGCGAGAAGCAAAAGAAGAACTTAGGCTTTGAGAGAACACTAATCTGCATTTTGATCTCCAACGTATCACGTTTGAACTGTCAATTGTACATGGAGCTGAATATATGATCCAGAGTTCAGGGAACTGACAAGCAACATGAGATATAAATGTGAAGGTCTGCAGAAAACACATGGACTGGGCATGTAGTTCAGGGGAAAAGCAGTTGCCTAGCAGACATGAGGCATTCATGCACCTCCCCAGCACCAATAATATTAAATACATAATAACATAAAAGATAAGAGGATCCAAGACACCAGTCTCCTTGAAAAGGTCACCTAAGGCACAACTTCTTAACCTGTGGACCATGACCTCATATAGGGGTCACAAATGGAATATGAAAGGTCATGAAAAACTTGGGAACTGTAACAGTTTCCTAAATGCATGACCCCAAACTTAAGTTCAAAATCAAATGCATAGTGAGCCCTAGGTGTCTCTGGCAGCAAGGGCCTGTGCTGCACCTCAAGACCTTACTGCAGCCTCAGCTCTAACACACCATGCATACTAATGAAGGTGGATGTGTACACGTCACATCGGTTGCCACTGCACCAGGCCATCTCAGCGAAGGCTGCCTGAAACACTTCAGCTCAAATTCAAGACTATTTTATGCTGTGAACTGCAGTGCTTTTGCTTGATCTATAACACTTTCTGTTCCTATAGAAATGGTTACTTATAGAAAAGAAACATCTTTGATGTTTTCTTAAATCACCCCTCAGCATGGAAGTGTCAAATCAGTGCATGTCTGGACTAGACTGCGTGATTTTAAAATCTGTGTTTCCGTTCCTAATTTGAGTTTCCTAAGAGTTAACTGAATTTTGGTTTGGAATTCAGATCAACTTTCTGTTTCTGAATGGCCCTAACCAGGCTTCTGCTATCTTGTGCTCATATTTATGAGAAGTAGCATTCTCAGGACTGAGGGTTATGACTTCACAATATCAATCACCTCTCCATCATACAGCACATTTAACCAAGATTAAATATTAATAAAAGATAAACAAACACATCCATCTCATTCTCATGTAAATATACTTCCATATTTAATAAATAATTAAAATTGGGGGCCAGCAAGATAGCTTTGTGGGTAAAGGCCCTTGAAATCCATTCTTTATCATTTATTATCAATGTTTATTTTCCAAAAGTTTTTAATTTTAGATATTTTTTTTGGTATGTGCCAAGGGTGTAAATGTCTCTGTCTCTCTGTCTCTCTATTTCTGTGTGTGTGTGTGTTCAGTGCACGCAGTTCCAGTCAGAGGAAATTCTGGGATGGGATGTCAGCTTTTGTCTCCCACCTTGTTTCAGATGGAGAGGGTCTTTTGTTTGTACACACACACACACACACACACACACTAGGCTAGCTGACCCCCAAGCTCCTGGGATCTTCCTGCCTTTGCTCCTATCTCACAGTAGAAACACATTCAGAATACAAACATGCTACTGAGCCTGCCTCTACATGGGCTTTGGGGATTAGGATTCAGCTCCTCATTTTGCTCAGTAAGTATGTTACCCACTGAGCCCTTTCCCAAGGCCTATTTTACACATCTATCTTTTATACCTATATAATCATAGTCACTTAACATTTTTTTTCAGACAAAAAGGGGTCAGATGTCAAAAAACAGTATCTAGAAGGTCCTGATCTAGGAATGAATTTAGGAGGGAATGGAGGGCTTCTGGGAAAGAAGATCCCATCAATGAAGCTATGAAAGCACAGTCAGGGTGGTCACCCAGACACTCGTGGAGTACAAGATTTAGAAACAAACAGAGATGACCAGAGTCTGCTGGACCGAATGTAAGAGAGGCAGACACATTCTACAAAGGAAGGGACACAGAGGACAGCCTGCCCAGTGTCATTTCAATAAAACAGATGAACACAAAGTTAAAAGTGGGTTAGAGAGGAAATGCCAGGAGCAGACCAGGAAGGCACAACACATCCATAATTGATATTCCTAGAGGAAAAAAACTCAGAAAAACATAAAAAAATGATTGAAATTTAAAAAAAAAATAAACTTCCTGTAGATAAAACAAGAACACAGTGACATGAGAAAAACTCAGTCACCTCTAAGTAAAATACTGAGCATGAATGAAGAATTCATAATCTGAATGTGCAGATTGGAATGTTAACATGTCTGAGGGTCTAGGGAGGAGCTGGCTTTCCAACTTCTGTGAGCATCAGTTAATGCCAGAGGATCAGGAAGGAAAATATCCATGAAGTTGTTAAGGGGAAACCCCACAACTTTATAGTTGTAAGGAGAAGAAATCTGCAGGAAAATGAAAGGGCAATATACAGACATTATCAATATATAAAGCTAAGAGCTGTAAGTTCACCTCAAAGGAATTAATGGAGGCCAATGGTTCCCAATGGGAGAGGAAGCGTTGAAATCCAGAGCACCAGTGGAAACAACCAGGAGATCTGGGGGAGTGAGGAGGGGTGCAGGAACCTCACTTTCTCAGTCTTCCTGGTGGCGCGAGTGCGATACACCAAAATATGATCTGTTAACTGCTGGCAGCACTGCCCTGCTCTGCCAGTCCTCAGAAGACAAGCCCTGACGAGGCTGAGATAGTGCTGGGAAACACTGCTCCTGCTCAAATGTGGAGAACATCAGCAACTAAAGATGGCGATGCTAAGAACAGCCTGATCCTGTGGGTCCTGGGCAGCGAGGGCAAAGGCTTCAGAGATCCATTCCCATGTGGAATGTAGTTCAGATAACTCAGGAAGTGCTAGGAACCCCACTAAGGTGGCCGGCCCATCTGCAGTCATCTGATCAGTAAAGATTCATATCTTAATTTATGCAGACAAATGAGGCATATAATTTAAGAACTTAACCAAAAAGTAGGAAATAAGACATTTTAAAACATTCATTAGTTTTATGTTTTGACTGCATCTATGTAATTGCCCCGTGTGCGCGAAGTGTCTACAGAGGCCAGAAGAGGGCACTGGATCTCTGGAACTGTAGACAGGCATGAATCACCACATAGGTGTCAGGAACTGAACCTGTTTCTGCAAAAGAAACCAGTACTCTTAACTGCTGGGTCATCTATCTAGTCGTGAGTCCTTTTTATAATTACTTTATAGGCCATGAACATGTAGTTTATACTAGAATACAGAAACGTGAAACATCGACATTGTTTAGGTTGAAAGTTGCTTAGAAATGGGCCAAAACCAGACAGCCAGTGCCTACTTCCCATACTCCCTTCCTCGATCCTGGGTAGTTCAGAAGAAAGGACAGCTTGAGACGGGAAGGAGAAAACTTAATTGGGCTTGGCTGATAGAATTCTTGGAATTACTCTTACCTTGTAAACAATTGCATCAAATACTAATTGGAAGCAACTAAATAGGAAGTATAAATGGTTAAAGGTGATTTTAAATAAGGTTTGCTCTTACTAACCGCAGTAAGAGTACCAGGGCACAAAGATCAACAGCTAGGAAAGGAGTGACAGAGCCGCCCCCGGAAGGGACTGGCTAGCCTAGAAATACTACTTCCTATTTGTCATCTATTATCATGATAATTTATATGGTCTATGCTCAGCTTGATGTGCTTTTTAAAGATTGTATTTTGAATTGTAATTGTTTGCATATGTTGGGGGTTATCCACGTGAGTGCAATGCCATTAGAGGCCAGAAGAGGGCATGAGATATCCTAGAGCTGAGGTTACAGGATGTGGAAGCTGACTGACATCGGAACTGAACCTGGGTCCTCTGCAAAAGTTGCAATTCCTCTTAACCACAGAGCCTTTGATGTACCTTTTGATGTGTTGTTTCTCCCATATCTAAGAGTTCGATGATCTGTGGCCGGCATATAATTCGAGTACTTGCCAATTTCTGCTCCGTGGTGAGGGACATCTCCTTCAGGAACTCTGAGGGTGTCAACTAGAATCCAACAAGAACCCAGTTCAAATGTGGTTAGGCTGAGGAAATGTTCTCCTAAGCACCAGTAATAAATAATTTGTACATTCAGCTTTCAGGATAATTGTGGAATGCCACTAAGTTCCCTTATAAAATATTGAGGATAACTAAATTATACAAGAGAAATCCCATGCACTTCTGAGGTCTTTGTGCAGCAACTGAAAGTGACATGCACTAGCCCATCCCTCCCTTACAGTTCTGAGTTTTACAGAGTGAAACCCTAGAGAAAATAAGTCAAGGAACTGAACAGGAATCTGTTCAAAGAACAGAACACCCATGTTCACAAGAAGTTTCTGAGACAATAACTCCACATTTGTAAACAAAGCAAAAACCCACAAATTACACACAACAAAACCATTTCCAAGAATCAGAGCTGAGAAGCTGGAGACAGCTCTGTTTCTGAACCTACAGATCAGGCCAGCAGAGCACTGGGGTGTTTTACTAGACCACATCATGATAAAGGAAAATGGAAAGGATCTCAGAGGTGTGGTCCAGCCATTCAGTGACATATTCAGAAGGAGCTGTAAGCTTGGGTCAGATCTGAATCTTGCAGCCTATCACATTCACACACTGAAATTAAAACATGAAATGCTTCGATATTTACCAATTTTATGAGAAAATGCATGTAACTTGACATTTAAATAAAACTAGCCCAGCAGTGAATTAGCTAGCCCAAACCTGTCACTGTTGTAGTTGTGGTTGTTGTTCTGGAAAGTTCTTATTGTTCCAGGCCTACTTTACATGCAGGAAGGGCATGGTCTTTGGCAGAGTTTATGCCAAGACGACTGCTTAGAAGAGCTTGGAATAATTCAGTAATTCAGCCGATTTAAGTTAGAGTCTAGAACTCTTCAATAATGCTTATCTCTGTAGCTGAACCCATTCAAATGAAGACTCACCTCTAACACAATTTTCAACTTGGTTTTAAGTTCTTTTTGACAGGAATATGAATAAGAGCAGCAGAATGTTAAGTATCAGCAACAGTATGATTTAAGTTAAAACAACAAAATCTTAAAAACAAAATGTCAGAGCATTGTATGGATAAGTTCCAGCAGCCACCACAAGAGGCAATGGCTGACTGAAATGCAGCTTGAGATTGTGTATAGCATAGGGAGTAACATTGCCAGCACTATACTGTTTTTTATTACTGTTTTCTACAACATGTGGTTCATGATTCAGTTGCTAGCACGATGTTTTTTCACTCATTAGAAATACACTTATTTTTATTTTAAAAGAAAACTACATATTTTCCCAGATACCAGTCATTCTTTTTTAGTGCTTTGTGGCCTGCAAATTATAAAAGCAACTCTTGCTAGTGCACAGGTTATTAGGCTGAGCCATGTGAGGATCTGATGTTTGACAGTAACTGAACTAGATGAATGGCAATTCACATGGCTCTATAACATTCAGAAAAGTTTGGGAAGTTCATTTACATTGTTCCATTATTTGGGTGTGTCCCCAAATTCATGTGTCCCTAGTGAATGAATTAATGGTTCTCTTCGCACTCAGCTCCCTTCCTTCCACACTTGGGTGTTTGCAGCCTTGGGCCATTACCAAAAAGAACTACTCAGTGCTGGACTTCCTAGGATCCACAACTGCAAGCCAAAACCAACTTCTTTTCTTTGTAAGTTGTCCAGCTTTTGACATTGTGCTACAGGAACAGAAAATGGACTTAGACAGAAACTCTTACTCTAGCTGATTATTCCAATAATCAAACCTTGCACCTTGAAGAATATGTGTGACTTAGGAACTTCTCTGCCTTTGGAAGGCATTGATGTTCTCCAGTATTCTAGTGGCTAGTGTGCTATTAATCAGCGATTCTCTGATATTCTGAGAGAACAAAATAGCATTGTGTCCCCAGGATACTACACTAAATATCATACACAGAAATTTCTTGATACATTACCATCCGGTTCACCTCTTCCTCTGTGACCACCTTTGGGCTCATGGGTGGCAAGACTTTGCTCTGCAGCCCTGTGATCACTTTGGCCAGCCCCCACTGTACAGCCCCCATGGATTCCTGAAGCCTGTTACTAGTCATTTTCAGATATTTTCTTTGTTCACCTATGGAAAAGAATGGAGGGAGGAAGTTTAGACTAGATATCAGTTACTTCCTGCCTACAGATTATACAATTTAACATGTATGGTGTTTTGCCTGGATGTCTATCCTGTGTACTGCATACATGCAGATGTTCACAGTGGCCAAGAGAGGGTGTTGAGTCCCCTGGAACTGGAGTTACAGATAGTTTTAAGCTGCCATGTAGATGATGGCAATTGAACCTGAGTCCTACAGAAGAACAGCCAGTGCTCTTACTACCGAGCCATCTCTCCAGCTCCATGTCATACATTATTTATAGCTTTTTCATACATAGGAAAGCTAAGAAAATCATCTTCAAAGCTATATCAAATGTTTGGAACAAAAACACACTAAACAAGGAATTATATTCTATATGACTAGATGTAATCTTATCTCAAGGTCAAGAATCCATTTTTGGCCAGCTACAGGCTTTTCTGCTCATGAAGACATGAATAAACACACAAGCCACTTCGTCAGTCTGCCATGTTTAACTTCCAAACACGATAAACAGACACTGCCCTCTAAGGACCCTGTGTCATCTGCTGCTTCATCCACAAAATTCAAAGGTCCCCCACATGACAATCAACCCAACAGACAGATTAAACATGGGGCTTCTGGTCTTCACAGCTGGGCAGAGACAAAAAAGTAAAAAGAATAAGAAAAATACAAGCAACAGGAGACAAGAGGGAGAAAAAAAAGGTCCTGGGAAAGATTTAAATGTTATAGGCATAACTATGTCACTCGTAAATCCACGTGACATCTCTCCCTGTGTCTTCATGGCTTTGGGGATGTCAGTTTAGCACTTGTGACCATTGAGTCCCAGGGTGTGCTTGTCAAAGAGATACTCTGCTATACCAGGTTTGGGGGCACCCATCTTGTGCAAGTTGGTTACATGGCCACCCAGTTCTCTGATACATTTCCCATACTCATTCAGGTGATGAGCATTGATGAAGTCACTCAGTGGAGCTCCTTTTTGCCAGTGACCAGCTTGTGCAGGGCCAGTAGTCACTAGGCTTAAGTGACTTATTAACTAAGGCAAGAGTGTGGCATCACTTCTCCCTGTTTTTTGTTTGTTTTGTTTTTTTTTAAGAATACACTTTCCCACAGCCTACATGACATTCTTTTTTTTTCCCCAAACAAAATAAAACATAAACACAATGGCTCTGCTCTAAACAAATTATGGTAAAAATATAAATATGAAGAGCTCAAAATGACATGGGTCCCATTTGTCTTAAGTCCTGGCATTATGGAGATGACAGGCAGCAGGCGGTTCCGATGACAGGTGATAGATGGAAGGTAATTGGCCAGCTCATTAGCATTTTCCTGTCTCTAAGCCACTCTTCACAGATGGGGTCAAACATCCTCCTGGTAGTCCAGGAGTGCAGCTGTGCTGTCTAGATTCATATTTTCACCAATAAAAAACTGTTATTAAAATCCTGCAGCCCCTGTCAGAAAAGGTTTTATTCTTTCTGGTCTCTGTCCTTTGAGTGATTTTATGCAATCATTATATATTTCTTACATGGCACTGGTCTTCTTTAAGTGATGGTCCACGACAGTACCAAGAAACACTACTCAGTTCTGTGCTTTTGGCACAATTGCTCCCAGGCCTTTGTTGGAGGCACTTTCATTATGTCCCCTTCTGTCCTCCAAACATCTCTATCTCCAGGTGCACTCATCCAGAGGTCTCCTGGATCTTGTAAATGTCAGAGAGCAGCTCTTCAGGGCAGGTGAGGTCCTGGTAGAGCATCAGAATCGCAGGTGGAAGGAGATGACTGCTCAGGAGCCCAGAGCTCAGAGCAAGTGCTGTATAACTAGAAGTGGCAAGCAACCAGGGAAGCCCTTTACAGTTTTTTTTTTTAAAAGCGAGCCAAAGATTAAGTTAAGTTCTTAAGTTATTGTAGCTCCAGAAAAATATTTGATCACAGAAAAACTCAGGGAAGATGGCAGGCAAGATTTCTTCTGTATTAGTGAGGATTCTCTAAAGGAACAGTATCAATAGAATGACTCCCCAAACACACACACACACACACACACACACACACACACACACAAAGGGTATTTATTAGGCTGGTGTTGTGGGATGGTCTTTCTGTATACTGCGAATGTATGTTGCTACCATTGGTTAATAAAAAAGCTGCTGTAGCCTATGACAAAGTAGGACAGAGTGACGCAGGGAATCCAAGCACAGAGAGCAGAAGCACGGAGCAGTCAAGGCAGAAACTATGGACCACCTTGAGAAGCAAGATGTGAAAAGACATAGGTTACTAGAAATGGGTTGAATTGAGTTGTAAGAGCACTCACTATGTAAGAGCACTCACTAGTTGGTAATGAGCCTGAGCCATAGGTCAAACATTATATAATTAATATAAGCCTCTGAGTCATTATTTTACAAGTGGGGGAGGGGATGAATGATTTCTCCCCACCTTAGGGCTAGATGGGACCAAAAAACTTCCAGGTATATGGCACAAGTTAGCCTCTGAAGCCATGCCCACCTCTGAGCTCTGATGTCAAGCCCCCTTTAAAGCAGGATTCCCACCTCTGCATCTCTCGTGAGCCTTCGTCCTCTGTCAGGAGCATTCCTATCCCCCTTTCCTTTCTTTTTCTCCTCTCCTCCTTCTCTGATTATTATAACCATCCCTACTATCATAACTCTTCTGTTATCATAACCTTCTCTGCTAATCATAACCATACTCATCTGACAATAAAATTCTTTTCTACATAGAAGCAGCTTTACGTGTCTCCTGCTATCTGCTGCTGCCTTCTGCTGTGTTCCCCATGTTGCATCCATAAAAATATGCTGCCAAATAACCAGGTAAATGTGTGCCATATGAATCCACACAGAATCCTAACAGCACAGGCTGACTTGCAGGATGTAACTGGGGTAGGCCAGCAATGGCTCTCACAATAGGAAGACCAGGAATCCAACAGCTGTTCAGTCTACAAGGATGGATGTCTCAGCAGTCCTGATCAGCTAGGGTCCTAGAGAGCTGATATCTTCAGTCTATGTTAAAAGAAGTTTATAACAACCAAGGAACAATGCCACAACGGTATAGGTGGATTCACCAATGAGAGTGAGGGAAAGCAGTCAAAAGGCAAAGCTTCCTCCTTCCGTGTCCATTGATGAGGACTGCTACCAGAAGGTGTGACCTAGGTTTAGGGCAAGTTTTCCTCCTTCAAATAGTCTGATTAAGAAAACTCCTCAAGGCATGAACAGCAGTGTGTGGGTTTAGTTGATTCTAGATATAATGAAGTTGACAGCTGAGGTTAGCCATCACCCTTCTGAGGAGTCTACTAGAAGATGAGCTTCATCCAGTCAATGAACTGAAGAATTTCAACCAAAAGACCCACAATGGGTGTGTCTTGTATGCAGCTGTTCAGATGAAATTGAAGTTGAGAACACAGGCAAAGTATGCAAACATTTTTTGAGAAAGTAAAAAGAGTGAAATTTAAGGACAGACGGGAAAAAGAGAAAGCAAGAAGTAGAATAAGGTCATTGAGTACTGGATACATCATAGGCAGCATCAGACTGACCAGTGAGTATAAAGGACCATAAAGGGGGGTAGTATAGAAAGCCTATAAGATTTAAGTCTGTACTAGCTGTTTCTTGGCATTTGTGTACTTGAATCTTTTCTCCCTTTGGAAACAAGCTATGCTAGGACACTTCTGAACACAGTACAGTCTGAATGGTGGGGTGCTATTCTACAGGCCTATCTTGGTACCCTCCGGCTCTTTCTCAAATCACTATCTGCCGTGTCGTTGGGTAGTCCAGAGACCTGCTCAGAGAACCATTCTGTGAAGTGAAGTAGGTCTGCCGTAACAGTGAGGGTGAACAATCTGAGGCCTGCTGACAGCCGCTGAGTAGCTTTTAGACAGACTGAAGTGCAGGCAACTGCATGCCTGGAGAATGTATGAGAGGGGCCCATATAGGGGACATTCAGGTGTATCCCATCCAAATTCTTAAGACAGAAACTGTGAGGAAAAGAAATACCCACTGTTTTAAACTACTACTTTGGACATTTTGTCATGTAGCAGTAGCTAAATAATAGAGACATTATAAAGGATTTGATGTAAAAGAAACTACTGGATAAAGGCTTGAGGTCTGTTTAGCTCTCTTGGGAAACTCCATCGAGTAGGTAATAAACAGTTCATATCTTCTATTATTGGTCCACGAGTGTCTTTCACTAGCCTGACATCCTTCAGATTTTATTCAGGGAGGGAAATTCTGTCTTTGAGAGGTAACATTACCAGAAGCAATTTTAAAAAAGCAGGGATACCATAGTGAGACCTAACACTGTATACACTCATTGCTTCTAAGAAGTAGGGATTATAATTCTCACTTAAGAGTGGAATATTTTAAAGAATTAAAGAAGAAACCCCTACAGTGCTAAAAGTTATGCTTCATTGTAGCACAAATCATAATTGATCTTAGTAATAAAAACCCAGAGCTAGATATTAAGGTAAATACTGAAAGATGGGAGCAATGGAGCCAGCCACTAAAGAGACTTCTTGCCTTTACCAAATCCTCAGACCAAAGAAACCTAGCTCCTGTCTCCTTCCACCTTATATTCCTTTCTCTGTCCAGCCATATCACTTCCTGTCTCTACCTCCCTAGTGCTGAGATTAAAAGCATGTGCCTTTCAAATACTTGGATCAAAGGTATGCAATCCCAAGTGCTGGGATTAAAGGCATGAGCCTCCACTACCTGGCTCTATTTCTCTTTTAGACCAGCTCAATCTTGTGTAGCCCAGGGCGGTCTTGAACTCCTGATCTTCCTGCTTCCTCCTCCCAAGTGTTGAAGTGGGGTGGGTAAAGTGTGTACCACTCATTGTCTGGCCTCTATAATTAACTAGTGGCTAGTTCTGCTCATTTATCATCAGCCAAGCTTTATTTGTTGGAGCACAAACAAAATGTCACCACACTTCATATTTCAAAACAAAGATAAAATAAAGATAATATTTATTTGTAAGATAACACAAAATTTGACCAATAAAAGAAGAAATTACAGATGTACAGAGACATACAAGAACAAATTATAGAAAAAAGAATGTTAGATGGACAAAAATAAGTAAGATTATATCAGATTTAGCCAATATAATGTTAATTTCAGGGATGCATACAAAATGATACATCTTAATGATATAAAATATACTCCTTCAAGAGCAAAGGAAACAGTTATGAAAAAAATGATCACATATTAGGAGATAAAATGGCAGAAGTTTCCACAATCTACAGATGTTATGATTAATAAATACTCTGGGTATAATATGATAAAACTAGAGATTTAACACCTATCCCAGAAAAATGTAAAAGCTTCTGAGTTAGATATGATAGTTCTCAGCTGTCTTCCTCATTACTAAGAAGCTGAGGTAAAAAGAGTAACATGAGTCTGGAAAAGGCTGGATCACATAGTAAACTCCAGGCCAGGCTGAGACCTTAACACAACAAAACAAATACAAAAACAATAACAAATAAAACTCTCTTATTAACAAACGAGAGTTAAAAATCTATCAAAGAAACTAACTTATCATTTCTGCTTATACAATTATGGTAACAAAGTTAACATGGTGTTATGAAATACAGCACAAAATTGCATGTTATGTCTCCAAAAATCTAAATATATGTACTATATGTTCTTACTAATATGATCAACAAAATGTATCCATGTATTTTTGGATTTTATGCATATGCATGTATGTGCCCAGCACCCCTAGGCTAGGAACCTCACCTAATGATATGCTGGTTGACATATGAGATGGCATACACAACAATGAGCCGGGTAACCTATAGAAAGATTTGTAGATTACTGTAGGACATACAGAAAACACTCCCATGGTGGACTTCTGTGCAAATGTTTCACATATCAAAAAGAATCAAGAGGGGAGAAATCAATTCTTAAAAACTGAAAACAAACCAAAACAAATGAACCTTTCTGTATATCAAGCTGGTGTTATTAATAAACAAACTCAAGAGAAAACAGTGATTCCAGTCTGGACTGTTTGGTCCTCCTTGGGATTTTCTGGGGAAAGATAGAAGGCAGCACAGAAATCTTATCATCTACTTGGCGGTTGTTAATTGTCATACTATTAGTGATAGTTCAAAAGCATTTATCTCAGTATTATTAGGAACCAAGTAAATGTCTCATCATAAAACTAATACACTGGAAAAAGCTCTTATATTAGGAAGCCTATATTTCTTTGCATAAAAATATTTTGGATGCTGAGGATCAAGTTCAGAGCACGTGCATGCTAAACATGTATTCTAGCGCTGAACTATGCCCAGTCCTGAAGCACCCATTGGCTTACTTTCAAATTGAAGGCTCATTGTGATTTTCCCTTTGTAATAACCAGCCTATTAGAGCAACAAAAGACCAGCATGAATAACAGTCCAAGGACTGAGATTGTGAACCATTTACTTCTAAGAGAACCCACAGCTACTAGAGAAATGATTCATTTTAGACTCAGGGCACACACTGTAAGATGAACCTAGAACATTCTATCATACTAGACAAGGAAACAATTAAAGGCTATCCAGGATAGTGTCAAAGACTAGGGGCGATCTTAACACTGAAAGATTCATTCAAACCCAGGCAGATGTGTGGCTTGATGCACTCCACATCATCGCAGACAGCCCATTAACAAAAGCTCAGATTTAGTTCTAACAAATCTTCTAGATGCCTCCAACTCCCCCATACAGTTACACACACACACACACACACACACACACACACACACAGACAGACAGACAGACACACACACACACACACATGCAGCTGGAGAGAGGGGGGAGTGGATGAACAAGAACCTTCTTTAAGCATGCAGTTAGGCCAAAATCAGAATGTGGGAAAGTTGCAAGAAACAAGGAACAGTTTAGTGGAGCAGTAAATTGCTGGAGAAGGGGAGAGAATGAGCATCAAGTAAAGAGTCTGTAACCAACCAAGTGCAAAGACAGACCTTGTTTGTCTTAAGAGCCCCAAATGAGAAATAAAGAGTAGAAACAATCATTGTTTAATGAATTAAGTATTTTTACCTTTTTAACTAATTAAAATTGCATCAAACCCTATCCATTCCCAAAGCTTAGGGGTTCTATAAGGGTTAGTACTTGCTCAGTATATCAACAAACTTAAAATATGCTTTAAAATTGTTAGGTAGGAATAAGTGAAAGACCTGTATGACAAGAACTTTAAGTCTCTGAAGAAATTGAAAACGATCAGAAAATGGAAAGATCTCCTATGTTCTTGGATAGGTAGGATTAACATAGTAAAAATGAAAATCTTACCAAAAGCAATCTACAGATTCAATACAATCCATATCAAATTCCCAACAAAAATTTTTACAGACTTAAAAATAACAATGCTCAATTTCATATGAAAAAACAAACAAACAAACAAAAAACCAGGATAGCCAAAACAACCATGTACAATAAAGGAACCTCTAGAGGTATCACCATCCCTGACTTTAAGCTTTACTCTAAAGCTATAGTAATAAAAACAGTATGGTACTGGCATAAAAGCAGACACAGGGATCAATTGAATTGAACTGAAGATTCTGACATTAATCCACACACCTATGAACACCTGATCTTTGCCAGGGGGAAAAAACCAAGCATCTTTAAAAAATGGTGCTGGCATAACTGGATATCAACATCACCATGCCAAAACTCAAATTCAAGTAGATCAAAGACCTCAACATAAATTCAGTTACAATGAACCTGATAAAGTAGAAAATTCCTTTGAACATATTGGCACAGGAAACCACTACCTGGATATAACACCAGTAGCACAGACACTGAGAGCAACAATTAATAAATGGAACCTCCTGAAACTAAGAAGCTTCTATAAGACAAAGACACAGTAAATAAGAGAAAATGGCTGCCTACAGACTGGAAAAAGATCTTCACCAACCCCACATCTGATAGAGGGCTGGTCTCCAAAACATATAAAGAACTCAAGAAACTAGGTCTCAAAATACCAAACAATCCAATTAAAAAATCAGCTACAGATCTAAACAGAAGAATCTCAAATGGTTGAAAAAAGGAATTGCTCAACATCCTTAGCCTTCAAGGAAATGCAAATCAAAATGACTCTGAGATGTCATCTTATACCTTTCAGAATGGCTAAGATCAAAAACACTAATGACAGAATACTGGAGAGAATGTGAATGTGGAATAAGAGGAACTCTCCTCCATTGCTGGTGGGAGTGCAAACTGGTGCAGCCACTTTGGAAATCAGTATAGTGGTTTCTCAGAAAATTGTGAATCAATCTACCTCAAGACACAACAATACCACTCTTGGGCACATAACCAAAGGATGAATAATCACATGAATAAGGACACTTGCTCAACTATGTTCATAGCAGCATTATTTGTAATAGCCAAAATGTAGAAACAACCTAGTGCCCTTCAACCGAAGAATAGATAAAGGAAATGTGGTACATTTACACTTTACACAGTGGAATATTACTCAGTGGAGAGAAAAAAGATATCATGAAATTTGAAGGCAAATGGATGAAACTAGAAACACCTATCCTGATTGAGGTGACCCAGAAAGACTAACATAATATGTACTCACTCATAAGTAGGTATTAGGCATAAAGCAAAAGATAACCAGAATGTAATTCGCAACCCCAGAGAGGCTAGGCAACAAGGAGGACCCTAAAAGGGATCACTCTAAGAGGGAAACTAGGTAAGATTTCCTGTGTAAACTGGAATCCGTGGGGATGGGGGGAGGTGGAGGATGGGAGTGGGAGGTGGAGGGGTGGAGGATGAGAACATGAGAAAACAGAATGGTCAGCTTGGGGGCAGGACAGAGGGGAAAGTAAAGAAATGTTTTTATAGAAGGAGCCATTATGGGGTTTGGGAGAAACCTGGTGCTAGGGAATTTTCAAGGATTCTACAAGGATGATCCCAGCTAAGACTCCAAGCAATAGTGGAAAGGATGTCTGAACTGGCCTCCCCTGTAATCAGACTGATGAAGACCCTAACCTTCATCCAGTGACTGATGGAAGTAGATGCAGAGATCCACAGGTAAGCACTGGGCTCCAGCTTCTGGAGTCTAGTCAAAGAGAGGGAGGAGGGATCAAATGAGCAAAGGAGGTCAAGATCATGATGAGCAAACCACAGAGACAGCTGATCTGAGCTAGTGGGGACCCTGGACTGACAGCTGGGAAGCCTTCATGGGACCAAATTAGGCCCTCTGAATATGGGTGACAGTTGTGTGGCTTGAGCAGTTTGTGAGGCCCCTAGCAGTGGGACCAGGATTTATCTATCCCTAGTGCATGAAGTGGCCTTTTGAAGCCCATTCCCTATTGAGGTATACCTCATTCAGCCTTGATGTAGGGGAGAGGGGCTTAGTCCTGCCCCGATTTGCTATACCAGACTTGTTGAATCCTCATGGGAGGCTTTAGCCTCTGTGAGGAGTGGATGAAGGAGGGTGAGACTTGGAATGAGGTGGGAGAGGAGTAGGAAGAAGGAGGAATTGTGGTTAATGTGTAAAATGAAAAAAATTTAAATATAAAATTGTCAAGTTGGATCATAGTCCTGTGAACCTGATTGTTTATAAAAAAAGTTATTATCCATTAGCAATTTTTAAGAAAATATTTGTAAGTAAAGAAAAATCATGTCTGATAGTGACTTTAAAACACTGCAGAATAAAAGTATGTCTATGCTTTTATATGCTTGGGTAGGGGGTGGGGGTACTAAAAAAAATGGAGAATGCTGTGAAATATTAAGTTGATTCATAATATACAATTTCCAATTGTGCATGTTTTAATTTTTTTATAATTAAAGATGTTAATAGGGATAGTGTCTTAGTCACCAATCTATTGCTGTGAAAAGACGTTGTAACCAAGGCAGCTTTTATATAAGAAAACATTTAACTGGGGCCTGCTTACAGTTTCAGAGGTTAGTCCATTGTCATCATGATAAGCATGGCCATATGCAGGCAGGTGCTGGAGCAATATCTAAGAGCTACATCATGATCCACAGGCAGAGAGAGAGAGAGGAGATGGAGGGAGGGAGGGAAGAGAGAGAGAGAGCCCTTAGCTTCGGCATGGGCTTTCAAAACCTCAAAGCTCCATTCCTGTGACATATTTCTCCAACAAGATCACATCTCCTAATCCTTTTAACCCTTTCAAAAAGTGCCATTCCCTTGTGACTAAGCATTTACATATATGAACCTGTGGGGGCCGTTTTTCTTCAAACCACCAAAGGTGGAGAGATGGTCAGTCACTGGAGTATATGCTCCACAAGCAGGAGGGCCTGAGTTTATTCTCCAGAACACAAATGTAAAAAAACAGGCACAATGACACTCACTTACAATCCCAGTGCTGGGGAGATGGAGACACGTGGGTCAAATAAAAACAATTACATAATTCTAATACACTATGGCATAGTGCAGAGTAAACATTCCAAATCTAAAGGGGTGTTAGGACAATAGCAAGAAAAAGCTAGACTCACTAAATAAAACTATTAAATGCCTTGCATTGAATTTATTTCCTTATGAACCTGTCTATAGCTCCTTGACTACAGAGATCACATAACACTGGCATATAGAAGCAGTTCAGTACCCAACTAGGTGGGTATTAAATTGTACTCATGCAAAGAATTTTCCAGAGGCCTAGACATCTCTCAAACTAAACACTTCAACCTTTGCTTTGTCTTCCTTGACTTAAATGTCAACTTTCAAGTTCTAATATTTCTTCTACCTAACAGAGTTTAGGGTGAGTAAGTGCTCACTGTCTGTGACTTGATAGCATCTTTTCAAATAGAATGAATAATGAAGAGATGGGAAAATGTATTCCCAGCTAACCCTTAGGACAGGAGTTGGGATTTTCCACTAGAGCTCTGCCTTCGTATATCTGTATCACTGGCTTCTTTTTCGTGATGCTGAGGAGTAGATGCTCTTAAACACTAAACTCATTTTCTATAGGGAGTTAAATTCTCTTCACTCCTCGGAACTCATGATAGGGCCGAGTCTACAGAGGTCAAATTCAGAATGGATTGCTACTTGGGAAAGCAGAATTTCATGATGTGTGTGATTAAATTAGTGAATGTATCCAGATGCTACAAGGCTGTGTACTTGTCACATCAATAACTACCGTGATCACCATGATCATGCCTCCATCCATCATCTCTGTGCTGTTCTTTCATCCTAAATGCCTCAGAATGCATCGCCCTCTGTCCTCCCTCTTATCAGCCTCCATTTCCAAGCCCTACATCTTCTCAGAAAAGAGAAACAGAAGATGGCAAATTTGCTCTGAAATTAACTCTCTGAAGTGTTAAAATCCTTTCTAGCCAGTAAGAAATACTCTGAACAAATTGGAAACATCTTTGGAGCCAAACACTGCATTCCGCATTTATGATATATTTTCCTAGCCCACACCCTTTTAACACATTTTAACAAATAGGAGCTTTAATAGACACAAATGCTTCTTCCCAGTTAGAAGTTATTTTTTTCTTTTGAGAAAAGAAAGGTAAATCAAATTCCCAATAAATTCTCATTTTTATTAGACACAAAGGTTCGGGGTCATTCTACCTAAATCTCCTTGGACCTCCATCCATTGCCACAGAACAGACTGCTCCCAAATGCAGAACAACACTGCTTACATGACTCTGACTAGGGTTATCACTGATGTCTCAAGTCCCAGTGACCTGAAAGTTTGTAGAAAGCTTGGCTGGGTGATTTTGGCGCAGGCCTTCTTTCGATGTTGTAGTCAAAGGTGACATTACATCTGCATAATATGAAGGCTTCACTAGAGTTAGAAAATTCAAGAAGGCTCACTCAAAGAGCTGGAAAGTCAAGCCTGGCTCTCAGTACAAAGTTTCAATTCACAGACCTCTTATCAGAATTGCTAGAGAGTCCCCTGAAGCATAGAGACAGGCATAAGCAACCTAAGCGTTCATGCAGAAATATAAATACAATGTCATTTTCAATCCAAAAGTCACACAATCATTTTCACATTCGGCCATGCAGATAATCCCACTTCAGTGTGCAAAAGACCTCAACAAGACATCAATATCAAGATTCGGGGTGACTGGGAACCATCTTGGAAACTGCCTATGCACTTCAGGGGATTGTTAAAAAGATTTCATGTGATGGTATCTATAAAGTGCTGTTTGCTCAGCACCTGGCATATAATTGTCCTTGGAGTTACCATTGTTATACAGTTTGGTAAAAACCAAAACAGCAAGAAGAAAGTCTAAATAGAAGAAAATTCTGCTCAATTAATCTTGCTTATTGATTGTAAATGTGAGAGCTGACACTCATCCACACATCTTCAACCTCTCTTCTCTAGTTGTGTGGGGGAGGGGAGCTATTCCATGGTGGGATATGATGCTGGATACCATGCCACCAGAAAAGGATCAAATGGAAAATAGGGAAGTCAATACCACATGACTTTTTCTGTGAGTTGGGGTTTCTTTGGGCACTCACTGAGTAAAAAGATTAATTTTCATTTTATAATCCTGCTTCATCTTCTGATATCCTGCTGTGTATAAAGCTGCTATGCTTCTTGGTTTTCTATTTGTTTGATACCTTTAAAATTGGATTATTTTTGATGTTTCCAGTTTCACATTGCCCTTTGCTCCTTCCCCTTGGATATTTGTTGAAAACAATGTATCTCTGCAGGATGTGTGACTTCTTGTGTCTCAGGTAGATCAAACAGAGAATTTTCAGAAGGAATCCTCTTATTTGACCCATGTTAGAGAAAAGTAAGATTCAGATATACAAAGAAAAGCAACTTTCCCAAGGTCAAATTACAGAGAACTGTTTTTCCATGGGAAAATATCAAGTGTTAAAAACTTGTTTAAACTTTAGAAATGTCTAGACCTGACACACTGGGAAAGTCAGACAGCAAACTAAAAGTCACATAGAAGAAAGCAACAAGAGAGAAAGCAAGTTCCCAAGTGTTCTTGCTGTAACTTGTGAGCTCAAATTGACATCAGTTTTTTTTTTCCTTTATTTTGTATTTATTAAAAAAAAACACAGTAAAAAGAATTTAAAATGTGGAAGAGTTAACAATAACTATATAGAGGATAAGAATGATAAGCATGGCTTATCAAGGGTAGACATACAAATAAGATTGCTACACCTATATTTTCTTTGTGTTCATCTTTCCCTCTGAATTTTTTTTTTTCATCCCT